>JBBDHG010000590.1:42500-82500 GCA_037951165.1 Lophius americanus
CACCATCAGCGCTACTACTGACACATCACCGCTATTACCGACACCATCACCGCTATTACCGACACCATCACTGCTACTACTGACACCATCACTGCTACTATCTAAACCATCACCGCTACTACTGACACCATCACCGCTACTACTGACACATGACCGCTACTACTGACACCATCACCGCTACTACTGACACCATCACCGCTAGTACTGACACCATCACCGCTACTACTGACACCATCACTGCTACTATCTACACCATCACTGCTACTACTGACACCATCACTGCTGCTGACACCATCACCGCTACTGACACCATCACCGCTACTGACACCATCACCACTACTGACACAATAACTGCTACTACTGTCACCATCACCGCTACTACAGCCACCATCATCGCTACTACTACTGACACCATCACCGCTAATACTACTGACACCATCACTGCTACTACTGACACATCACTGCTACTATCTACACCATCACCGCTACTACTGACACCATCACCGCTACTACTACTGACACCATCACTGCTACTACTGACACCATAGCTGCTACTATCTACACCATCACCGCTACTACTGACACGTCACCGCTACTACTGACACCATCACCGCTACTACTGACACCATCACCACTACTACTGTCACATCAACTCTACTACTGACACCATCACTGCTACTACTGACACCATCACCGCTACTACTGAGACCATCACCGCTACTACTGAGACCATCACCGCTACTACTGACACCATCATCGCTACTACTGACACCATCACCGCTACTACTGACACCATCACCGCTACTACTGACACCATCACCGCTACTACTGACACCATCACCGCTACTACTGACACCATCACCGCTACTACTGACACCATCACCGCTACTACTGACACCATCACCGCTACTACTGACACATCACCGCTACTACTGACATATCACCGCTACTACTGACACCATCACCGCTACTACTACTGACACCATCACCGCTATAAATTAAATGCATTATTATTATTACTACTACTGACACCATCACCGCTACTACTGAGACCATCACCGCTACTACTGAGACCATCACCGCTACTACTGACACCATCATCGCTACTGACACCATCACCGCTACTGACACCATCACCGCTACTGACACCATCACTGCTACTGACACCATCACCACTACTGACACCATCACTACTACTGACACCATAACTGCTACTACTGTCACCATCACCGCTACTACTACTGACACCATCACCGCTACTACTACTGACACCATCATTGCTACTACTGACACCATCACTGCTACTATCTACACCATCACCGCTACTACTGACACATCACCGCTACTACTGAGACCATCACCACTACTACTGACACATCACCGCTACTACTGACACCATCACCGCTACTACTGACACCATCACCGCTACTACTGACACCATCATCATTACTACTGACACCATCACCGCTACTACTGACACCATCACCGCTACTACTGACACCATCACTGCTACTACTGACACCATCACCGCTACTACTGACACCATCACCGCTACTACTGACACCATCACCGCTACTACTGACACCATCACTGCTACTACTGACACATCACTGCTACTACTGACACCATCACTGCTGCTGACACCATCACCGCTACTGACACCATCACCGCTACTGACACCATAACTGCTACTACTGTCACCATCACCGCTACTACAGCCACCATCATCGCTACTACTACTGACACCATCACCGCTAATACTACTGACACCATCACTGCTACTACTGACACCATCACTGCTACTATCTACACCATCACCGCTACTACTGACACCATCAGCGCTACTACTACTGACACCATCACTGCTACTACTGACACCATAGCTGCTACTATCTACACCATCACCGCTACTACTGACACGTCACCGCTACTACTGACACCATCACCGCTACTACTGACACCATCACCACTACTACTGTCACATCAACTCTACTACTGACACCATCACTGCTACTACTGACACCATCACCGCTACTACTGACACCATCACCGCTACTACTGACACCATCACCGCTACTACTGACACCATCACCGCTACTACTGACACCATCACCGCTACTACTGACACATCACCGCTACTACTGACACATCACCGCTACTACTGACACCATCACCGCTACTACTACTGACACCATCACCGCTATAAATTAAATGCATTATTATTATTACTACTACTGACACCATCATCGCTACTACTGAGACCATCACCGCTACTACTGAGACCATCACCGCTACTACTGACACCATCATCGCTACTGACACCATCACCGCTACTGACACCATCACCGCTACTGACACCATCACTGCTACTGACACCATCACCACTACTGACACCATCACTACTACTGACACCATAACTGCTACTACTGTCACCATCACCGCTACTACTACTGACACCATCACCGCTACTACTACTGACACCATCATTGCTACTACTGACACCATCACTGCTACTATCTACACCATCACCGCTACTACTGACACATCACCGCTACTACTGAGACCATCACCACTACTACTGACACATCACCGCTACTACTGACACCATCACCGCTACTACTGACACCATCACCGCTACTACTGACACCATCACCGCTACTACTGACACCATCACCGCTACTACTGACACCATCTTCGCTACCTCTGACACCATCACCGCTACTACTGACACCATCACCGCTACTACTGACACCATCACTGCTACTACTGACACCATCACCGCTACTACTGACACCATCACCGCTACCGACACCATCACCGCTACTGACACCATCAGCGCTACTGACACCATCACCGCTACTGACACCATCACTACTACTGACACCATCACCGCTACTGACACCATCACTACTACTGACACCATCACCGCTACTACTGACACCATAGCTGCTACTATCTACACCATCACCGCTACTACTGACACCATCACCACTACTACTGTCACATCAACTCTACTACTGACACCATCACTGCTACTACTGACACCATCACCGCTACTACTGAGACCATCACCGCTACTACTGAGACCATCACCGCTACTACTGACACCATCATCGCTACTACTGACACCATCATCGCTACTACTGACACCATCACCGCTACTACTGACACCATCACTGCTACTACTGACACCATCACCGCTACTACTGACACCATCACCGCTACTACTGACACCATCACCGCTACTACTGACACCATCACCGCTACTACTGACACATCACCGCTACTACTGACATATCACCGCTACTACTGACACCATCACCGCTACTACTACTGACACCATCACCGCTATAAATTAAATGCATTATTATTATTACTACTACTGACACCATCACCGCTACTACTGAGACCATCACCGCTACTACTGAGACCATCACCGCTACTACTGACACCATCATCGCTACTGACACCATCACCGCTACTGACACCATCACCGCTACTGACACCATCACTGCTACTGACACCATCACCACTACTGACACCATCACTACTACTGACACCATAACTGCTACTACTGTCATCATCACCGCTACTACTACTGACACCATCACCGCTACTACTACTGACACCATCATTGCTACTACTGACACCATCACCGCTACTACTGACACCATCATCATTACTACTGACACCATCACCGCTACTACTGACACCATCACCGCTACTACTGACACCATCACTGCTACTACTGACACCATCACCGCTACTACTGACACCATCACCGCTACTACTGACACCATCACCGCTACTACTGACACCATCACTGCTACTACTGACACATCACTGCTACTACTGACACCATCACTGCTGCTGACACCATCACCGCTACTGACACCATCACCGCTACTGACACCATAACTGCTACTACTGTCACCATCACCGCTACTACAGCCACCATCATCGCTACTACTACTGACACCATCACCGCTAATACTACTGACACCATCACTGCTACTACTGACACCATCACTGCTACTATCTACACCATCACCGCTACTACTGACACCATCACCGCTACTACTACTGACACCATCACTGCTACTACTGACACCATAGCTGCTACTATCTACACCATCACCGCTACTACTGACACGTCACCGCTACTACTGACACCATCACCGCTACTACTGACACCATCACCACTACTACTGTCACATCAACTCTACTACTGACACCATCACTGCTACTACTGACACCATCACCGCTACTACTGACACATCACCGCTACTACTGACACATCACCGCTACTACTGACACCATCACCGCTACTACTACTGACACCATCACCGCTATAAATTAAATGCATTATTATTATTACTACTACTGACACCATCATCGCTACTACTGAGACCATCACCGCTACTACTGAGACCATCACCGCTACTACTGACACCATCATCGCTACTGACACCATCACCGCTACTGACACCATCACCGCTACTGACACCATCACTGCTACTGACACCATCACCACTACTGACACCATCACTACTACTGACACCATAACTGCTACTACTGTCACCATCACCGCTACTACTACTGACACCATCACCGCTACTACTACTGACACCATCATTGCTACTACTGACACCATCACTGCTACTATCTACACCATCACCGCTACTACTGACACATCACCGCTACTACTGAGACCATCACCACTACTACTGACACATCACCGCTACTACTGACACCATCACCGCTACTACTGACACCATCACCGCTACTACTGACACCATCACCGCTACTACTGAGACCATCACCGCTACTACTGACACCATCATCGCTACCTCTGACACCATCACCGCTACTACTGACACCATCACCGCTACTACTGACACCATCACTGCTACTACTGACACCATCACCGCTACTACTGACACCATCACCGCTACCGACACCATCACCGCTACTGACACCATCAGCGCTACTGACACCATCACCGCTACTGACACCATCACTACTACTGACACCATCACCGCTACTGACACCATCACTACTACTGACACCATCACCGCTACTACTGACACCATAGCTGCTACTATCTACACCATCACCGCTACTACTGACACGTCACCGCTACTACTGACACCATCACCGCTACTACTGACACCATCACCACTACTACTGTCACATCAACTCTACTACTGACACCATCACTGCTACTACTGACACCATCACCGCTACTACTGAGACCATCACCGCTACTACTGACACCATCACCGCTACTACTGAGACCATCACCGCTACTACTGACACCATCACCACTACTGACACCATCACCGCTACTACTGACACCATCACTGCTACTACTGACACCATCACCACTACTACTGACACCATCACCGCTACTACTGACACCATCACCGCTACTACTGACACCATCACCGCTACTACTGACACCATCACCGCTACTACTGACACCATCACCGCTACTACTGACACATCACCGCTACTACTGACACCATCACCGCTACTACTACTGACACCATCACCGCTATAAATTAAATGCATTATTATTATTACTACTACTGACACCATCACCGCTACTACTGAGACCATCACCGCTACTACTGAGACCATCACCGCTACTACTGACACCATCATCGCTACTGACACCATCACCGCTACTGACACCATCACCGCTACTGACACCATCACTGCTACTGACACCATCACTGCTACTGACACCATCACCACTACTGACACCATAACTGCTACTACTGTCACCATCACCGCTACTACTACTGACACCATCACCGCTACTACTACTGACACCATCATTGCTACTACTGACACCATCACTGCTACTATCTACACCATCACCGCTACTACTGACACATCACCGCTACTACTGAGACCATCACCACTACTACTGACACATCACCGCTACTACTGACACCATCACCGCTACTACTGACACCATCACCGCTACTACTGAGACCATCACCGCTACTACTGACACCATCATCGCTACCTCTGACACCATCACCGCTACTACTGACACCATCACCGCTACTACTGACACCATCACCGCTACTACTGACACA
This sequence comes from Lophius americanus, assembly GCA_037951165.1. NCBI lineage: Eukaryota > Metazoa > Chordata > Actinopteri > Lophiiformes > Lophiidae > Lophius > Lophius americanus. Next base: position 48,611 of record JBBDHG010000590.1, read on the forward strand.
TCACCGCTACTACTGACACATCACCGCTACTACTGACACCATCACCGCTACTACTACTGACACCATCACCGCTACTACTACTGACACCATCACCGCTACTACTACTGACACCATCACCGCTATAAATTAAATGCATTATTATTATTACTACTACTGACACCATCACCGCAACTACTGACACCCTCACCGCTACTACTGACACCCTCACCGCTACACTAGAATAACAGACATGGGGCTGGAACTGTGGGTCGTCCATGATGTTAACGCTGAGCCTCCATCAACCCCGGCTGACAATGTCTGCCAGGCGACAGGAAGGAGCTGCTGACGGGATAATTGTACAGGAAGTCGGCGTGGACCCGACGGTCTCGGTACCGGGGCTCAGTGAGTGCATGAAGAACGTAGAATTCAATCAGGCCCAGGAACCCAGACCTGAAGCCCACAGGGACCCTCTAACAGCTGCAGCCTGATATTATACAGTAGCGGAGCGGCAGCGGTTCTGAGTGGACGGGTTTGGCATCGGGACACCGGGACTCTGACCCGGGCCAGAGTTTGCTGCTTCTCTCATACCGCTGCCACCAGTCAGAATCGCTTCAGCCGCGGAGGCGATCTCTCTCAGACCTTTTCACCGCAACCGCTCGTTCTCTAACCGTTACAAAAACAGCTTCCACCGCCTCGACTTAATCAAAGCGTAACCGTAGAGGAGCGGGAAGAGAAAACTTCCACATGACGTCTGTCTGCGGCCGTCACACAGGTTCTTCTGGACCGCACCGACAGCTGACTTTCTCATCTGGGTCAGAAGACTTGTGGGAAAAGTGTCTTCAGGCGGAGGCTGTCGGGTTAAAGCGGATGGACGGCGTCACCCAGCAGCACATTATTAGTTTGACCCCTGACTGACCCCGCCCACGGAGACATGGAGGAATTATTGCGGTGGATTTATTCCTTTAATATCTCAGAAAGAGAAAAAGACAAATCGCTTCATCAAAATAGATAAAAATAGATTTTAGCTCAACGTTTTTGGAAAAGCTTGTTTTTCATAAAAACACTATTTTACTACTTTATGATTGGAATACATTTTTTTTGGTTGAATGAAGTTAGATAGTTTTGATGATTAAGTCCTTACACGCTTTAAGAGGTCGTAAAAAATATCCTACTCATCAAATATTGACTTTTTCAGCTTTTGACCTGTGGTGTCCCCCAGGGCTCCGTCCTCGGCCCCTTGCTCTTCAGAATCCTGTTCTGTTCTGAAACAGAAACAGGAAACAGTGAGTTTCCGGCATCTCTCCCCAGCTTCTGATGCTGGAGCAGGAGGTCTTCAGCTCTCAGCCCTGCTCCTCAGAGACTCTCATGATGCAGAACACCTGGGCAGAACCGGAGGGGAGGGCGGGACAGTCGTGTGGAAGAACATCCAGAATTCAGTTTTTTGGGTCTAAGATTTAAGTTGGAAGAAGTTCATTTTAAAGAGATTTGAAGAATTTACAAATATGGAATTTCACTTTTTTTTAATACTTTTTGCGTGAAACCAAATCATCATTTTAAAAAAATAAATCAAATAAAGGTTGTATAATAAAGTTTATGTTAGACTGTGTGTGTGTTTGTGTTTTATGTCAGAGTGTGTGTGTGTGTGTTTGTGTTTTATGTCAGAGTGTGTGTGTGTGTGTTTGTGTTTTATGTCAGAGTATGTGTGTGTATGTTTGAGTTTATGTTAGAGTGTGTGTGTGTGTGTTTGTGTTTTATGTCAGAGTGTGTGTGTATGTTTGTGTTTATGTTAGAGTGTGTGTGTGTATGTTTGTGTTTATGTTAGAGTGTGTGTGTGTATGTTTGTGTTTATGTTAGAGTGTGTGTGTGTGTGTTTGTGTTAGAGTGTGTGTGTGTATGTTTGTGTTTATGTTAGAGTGTGTGTGTGTATGTTTGTGTTTATGTTAGAGTGTGTGTGTGTGTTTGTGTTTTATGTCAGAGTGTGTGTGTGTATGTTTGTGTTTATGTTAGAGTGTGTGTGTGTATGTTTGTGTTTATGTTAGAGTGTGTGTGTGTGTTTGTGTTTTATGTCAGAGTGTGTGTGTGTATGTTTGTGTTTATGTTAGAGTGTGTGTGTGTGTTTGTGTTTATGTTAGAGTGTGTGTGTGTTTGTGTTTTATGTCAGAGTGTGTGTGTGTGTGTTTGTGTTTTATGTCAGAGTGTGTGTGTGTGTGTTTGTGTTTTATGTCAGAGTATGTGTGTGTATGTTTGTGTTTATGTTAGAGTGTGTGTGTGTGTGTTTGTGTTTTATGTCAGAGTGTGTGTGTATGTTTGTGTTTATGTTAGAGTGTGTGTGTGTATGTTTGTGTTTATGTTAGAGTGTGTGTGTGTATGTTTGTGTTTATGTTAGAGTGTGTGTGTGTGTGTTTGTGTTAGAGTGTGTGTGTGTATGTTTGTGTTTATGTTAGAGTGTGTGTGTGTATGTTTGTGTTTATGTTAGAGTGTGTGTGTGTGTTTGTGTTTTATGTCAGAGTGTGTGTGTGTATGTTTGTGTTTATGTTAGAGTGTGTGTGTGTATGTTTGTGTTTATGTTAGAGTGTGTGTGTGTGTTTGTGTTTTATGTCAGAGTGTGTGTGTGTATGTTTGTGTTTATGTTAGAGTGTGTGTGTGTGTTTGTGTTTATGTTAGAGTGTGTGTGTGTATGTTTGTGTTTATGTTAGAGTGTGTGTGTGTGTGTGTGTTTGTGTTTTATGTCAGAGTGTGTGTGTGTGTGTTTCTGTTTATGTTAGAGTGTGTGTGTGTATGTTTGTGTTTATGTTAGAGTGTGTGTGTGTGTGTTTGTGTTTTATGTGAGAGTGTGTGTGTTTGTGTTTTATGTCAGAGTGTGTGTGTGTGTGTTTGTGTTTTATGTTAGAGTGTGTGTGTGTGTGTATGTTTGTGTTTATGTTAGAGTGTGTGTGTTTGTATGTTTGTGTTTATGTTAGAGTGAGTGTGTGTGTGTTTGTGTTTATGTTAGAGTGTGTGTGTGTATGTTTGTGTTTATGTTAGAGTGAGTGTGTGTATGTTTGTGTTTATGTTAGAGTGTGTGTGTGTGTGTTTGTGTTTTATGTGAGAGTGTGTGTGTTTGTGTTTTATGTCAGAGTGTGTGTGTGTGTGTTTGTGTTTATGTTAGAGTGTGTGTGTATGTTTGTGTTTTATGTCAGAGTGTGTGTGTGTGTATGTTTGTGTTTATGTCAGAGTGTGTGTATGTTTGTGTTTATGTTAGAGTGTGTGTGTGTGTGTTTATGTTAGAGTGTGTGTGTGTGTGTGTTTGTGTTTATGTTAGAGTGTGTGTGTGTGTGTTTGTGTTTATGTTAGAGTGTGTGTGTGTGTGTTTGTGTTTATGTTAGAGTGTGTGTGTGTGTGTTTGTGTTAGAGTGTGTGTGTGTGTGTGTGTTTGTGTTTATGTTAGAGTGTGTGTGTGTGTATGTTTGTGTTTATGTTAGAGTGTGTGTGTGTGTATGTTTGTGTTTATGTTAGAGTGTGTGTGTGTATGTTTGTGTTTATGTTAGAGTGTGTGTGTTTGTGTTTTATGTTAGAGTGTGTGTGTGTGTGTATGTTTGTGTTTATGTTAGAGTGTGTGTGTGTGTGTGTGTGTTTGTGTTAGAGTGTGTGTATGTTTGTGTTTTATGTCAGAGTGTGTGTGTGTGTATGTTTGTGTTTTATGTCAGAGTGTGTGTGTGTGTATGTTTGTGTTTATGTCAGAGTGTGTGTATGTTTGTGTTTATGTTAGAGTGTGTGTGTGTGTGTTTATGTTAGAGTGTGTGTGTGTGTGTGTTTGTGTTTATGTTAGAGTGTGTGTGTGTGTGTTTGTGTTTATGTTAGAGTGTGTGTGTGTGTGTTTGTGTTTATGTTAGAGTGTGTGTGTGTGTGTGTTTGTGTTAGAGTGTGTGTGTGTGTGTTTGTGTTTATGTTAGAGTGTGTGTGTGTGTATGTTTGTGTTTATGTTAGAGTGTGTGTGTGTGTGTGTATGTTTGTGTTTATGTTAGAGTGTGTGTGTGTATGTTTGTGTTTATGTTAGAGTGTGTGTGTGTGTGTTTGTGTTTTATGTGAGAGTGTGTGTGTGTGTGTTTGTGTTTATGTTAGAGTGTGTGTGTGTGTGTGTGAGTTTGTGTTTTATGTCAGAGTGTGTGTATGTTTGTGTTTATGTTAGAGTGTGTGTGTGTGTGTGTATGTTTGTGTTTTATGTCAGAGTGTGTGTGTGTATGTTTGTGTTTATGTTAGAGTGTGTGTGTGTGTGTGTGAGTTTGTGTTTTATGTCAGAGTGTGTGTGTGTGTGTTTGTGTTTATGTTAGAGTGTGTGTGTGTGTGTGTGTGTTGTGTTTATGTTAGAGTGTGTGTGTGTGTGTTTGTGTTTTATGTCAGAGTGTGTGTGTGTGTGTTTGTGTTTATGTTAGAGTGTGTGTGTGTGTGTTTGTGTTTATGTTAGAGTGTTTGTGTGTGTGTTTGTGTTTATGTTAGAGTGTGTGTGTGTGTGTTTGTGTTTATGTTAGAGTGTTTGTGTGTGTGTGTTTGTGTTTATGTTAGAGTGTGTGTGTGTGTGTTTGTGTTTATGTTAGAGTGTGTGTGTGTATGTTTGTGTTTATGTTAGAGTGTGTGTGTGTGTGTTTGTGTTAGAGTGTGTGTGTGTATGTTTGTGTTTATGTTAGAGTGTGTGTGTGTATGTTTGTGTTTATGTTAGAGTGTGTGTGTGTGTTTGTGTTTTATGTCAGAGTGTGTGTGTGTATGTTTGTGTTTATGTTAGAGTGTGTGTGTGTATGTTTGTGTTTATGTTAGAGTGTGTGTGTGTGTTTGTGTTTTATGTCAGAGTGTGTGTGTGTATGTTTGTGTTTATGTTAGAGTGTGTGTGTGTGTTTGTGTTTATGTTAGAGTGTGTGTGTGTATGTTTGTGTTTATGTTAGAGTGTGTGTGTGTGTGTGTGTTTGTGTTTTATGTCAGAGTGTGTGTGTGTGTGTTTCTGTTTATGTTAGAGTGTGTGTGTGTATGTTTGTGTTTTATGTTAGAGTGTGTGTGTGTGTGTATGTTTGTGTTTATGTTAGAGTGTGTGTGTGTGTGTATGTTTGTGTTTATGTTAGAGTGTGTGTGTTTGTATGTTTGTGTTTATGTTAGAGTGAGTGTGTGTGTGTTTGTGTTTATGTTAGAGTGTGTGTGTGTATGTTTGTGTTTATGTTAGAGTGAGTGTGTGTATGTTTGTGTTTATGTTAGAGTGTGTGTGTGTGTGTTTGTGTTTTATGTGAGAGTGTGTGTGTTTGTGTTTTATGTCAGAGTGTGTGTGTGTGTGTTTGTGTTTATGTTAGAGTGTGTGTGTATGTTTGTGTTTTATGTCAGAGTGTGTGTGTGTGTATGTTTGTGTTTATGTCAGAGTGTGTGTATGTTTGTGTTTATGTTAGAGTGTGTGTGTGTGTGTTTATGTTAGAGTGTGTGTGTGTGTGTGTTTGTGTTTATGTTAGAGTGTGTGTGTGTGTGTTTGTGTTTATGTTAGAGTGTGTGTGTGTGTGTTTGTGTTTATGTTAGAGTGTGTGTGTGTGTGTTTGTGTTAGAGTGTGTGTGTGTGTGTGTGTTTGTGTTTATGTTAGAGTGTGTGTGTGTGTATGTTTGTGTTTATGTTAGAGTGTGTGTGTGTGTATGTTTGTGTTTATGTTAGAGTGTGTGTGTGTATGTTTGTGTTTATGTTAGAGTGTGTGTGTGTGTGTTTGTGTTTTATGTTAGAGTGTGTGTGTGTGTGTATGTTTGTGTTTATGTTAGAGTGTGTGTGTGTGTGTGTGTGTTTGTGTTAGAGTGTGTGTATGTTTGTGTTTTATGTCAGAGTGTGTGTGTGTGTATGTTTGTGTTTTATGTCAGAGTGTGTGTGTGTGTATGTTTGTGTTTATGTCAGAGTGTGTGTATGTTTGTGTTTATGTTAGAGTGTGTGTGTGTGTGTTTATGTTAGAGTGTGTGTGTGTGTGTGTTTGTGTTTATGTTAGAGTGTGTGTGTGTGTGTTTGTGTTTATGTTAGAGTGTGTGTGTGTGTGTTTGTGTTTATGTTAGAGTGTGTGTGTGTGTGTGTTTGTGTTAGAGTGTGTGTGTGTGTGTTTGTGTTTATGTTAGAGTGTGTGTGTGTGTATGTTTGTGTTTATGTTAGAGTGTGTGTGTGTGTGTGTATGTTTGTGTTTATGTTAGAGTGTGTGTGTGTATGTTTGTGTTTATGTTAGAGTGTGTGTGTGTGTGTTTGTGTTTTATGTGAGAGTGTGTGTGTGTGTGTTTGTGTTTATGTTAGAGTGTGTGTGTGTGTGTGTGAGTTTGTGTTTTATGTCAGAGTGTGTGTATGTTTGTGTTTATGTTAGAGTGTGTGTGTGTGTGTGTATGTTTGTGTTTTATGTCAGAGTGTGTGTGTGTATGTTTGTGTTTATGTTAGAGTGTGTGTGTGTGTGTGTGAGTTTGTGTTTTATGTCAGAGTGTGTGTGTGTGTGTTTGTGTTTATGTTAGAGTGTGTGTGTGTGTGTGTGTGTTTGTGTTTTATGTGAGAGTGTGTGTGTGTATGTTTGTGTTTTATGTCAGAGTGTGTGTGTGTATGTTTGTGTTTATGTTAGAGTGTGTGTGTGTGTGTGTGTGTTTGTGTTTTATGTCAGAGTGTGTGTGTGTGTGTGTGTTTGTGTTTATGTGAGAGTGTGTGTGTGTATGTTTGTGTTTTATGTCAGAGTGTGTGTATGTTTGTGTTTTATGTTAGAGTGTGTGTGTGTGTGTGTGTGTTTATGTTAGAGTGTGTGTGTGTATGTTTGTGTTTTATGTTAGAGTGTGTGTGTGTTTATGTTAGAGTGTGTGTGTGTGTGTTTGTGTTTATGTTAGAGTGTGTGTGTGTGTGTTTGTGTTTATGTTAGAGAGTGTGTGTGTGTGTGTTTATGTTAGAGTGTGTGTGTGTGTGTTTGTGTTTATGTTAGAGTGTGTGTGTGTGTGTTTGTGTTTATGTTAGAGTGTGTGTGTGTGTGTGTTTGTGTTTATGTTAGAGTGTGTGTGTGTGCGTGTGTTTGTGTTTATGTTAGAGTGTGTGTGTGTGTGTTTGTGTTTATGTTAGAGTGTGTGTGTGTATGTTTGTGTTTATGTTAGAGTGTGTGTGTGTGTGTTTGTGTTTATGTTAGAGTGTGTGTGTGTATGTTTGTGTTTATGTTAGAGTGTGTGTGTGTTTGTGTTTATGTCAGAGTGTTTGTGTGTGTGTGTTTATGTCAGAGTGTTTGTGTGTGTGTGTTTGTGTTTATGTTAGAGTGTGTGTGTGTATGTTTGTGTTTATGTTAGAGTGTTTGTGTGTGTATGTTTGTGTTTTATGTCAGAGTGTGTGTATGTTTGTGTTTATGTCAGAGTGTTTGTGTGTGTGTGTTTGTGTTTATGTTAGAGTGTGTGTTTGTGTGTTTGTGTTTATGTTAGAGTGTGTGTGTGTGTATGTTTGTGTTTTATGTCAGAGTGTGTGTATGTTTGTGTTTATGTTAGAGTGTTTGTGTGTGTGTGTTTGTGTTTATGTTAGAGTGTGTGTTTGTGTGTTTGTGTTTATGTTAGAGTGTGTGTGTGTGTATGTTTGTGTTTTATGTCAGAGTGTGTGTATGTTTGTGTTTATGTTAGAGTGTTTGTGTGTGTGTGTTTGTGTTTATGTTAGAGTGTGTGTTTGTGTGTTTGTGTTTATGTTAGAGTGTGTGTGTGTGTATGTTTGTGTTTTATGTCAGAGTGTGTGTATGTTTGTGTTTATGTCAGAGTGTTTGTGTGTGTGTGTTTGTGTTTATGTTAGAGTGTGTGTTTGTGTGTTTGTGTTTATGTTAGAGTGTTTGTGTTTGTATGTTTGTGTTTATGTTAGAGTGTGTGTGTGTGTGTTTGTGTTTATGTTAGAGTGTTTGTGTGTGTGTGTTTGTGTTTATGTTAGAGTGTGTGTGTGTGTGTTTGTGTTTATGTTAGAGTGTTTGTGTGTGTGTTTGTGTTTATGTTAGAGTGTGTGTGTGTGTGTTTGTGTTTATGTTAGAGTGTTTGTGTGTGTGTGTTTGTGTTTATGTTAGAGTGTGTGTGTGTGTGTTTGTGTTTATGTTAGAGTGTGTGTGTGTATGTTTGTGTTTATGTTAGAGTGTGTGTGTGTGTGTTTGTGTTTATGTTAGAGTGTGTGTGTGTGTGTTTGTGTTTATGTTAGAGTGTGTGTGTGTGTGTTTATGTTAGAGTGTTTGTGTGTGTGTGTTTGTGTTTATGTTAGAGTGTGTGTGTGTGTGTTTGTGTTTGTGTTTATGTTAGAGTGTTTGTGTGTGTATGTTTGTGTTTATGTTAGAGTGTGTGTGTGTGTGTTTGTGTTTATGTTAGAGTGTTTGTGTGTGTGTTTGTGTTTATGTTAGAGTGTGTGTGTGTGTGTTTGTGTTTATGTTAGAGTGTTTGTGTGTGTGTGTTTGTGTTTATGTTAGAGTGTTTGTGTGTGTGTTTGTGTTTATGTTAGAGTGTGTGTGTGTGTGTTTGTGTTTATGTTAGAGTGTGTGTGTGTGTGTTTGTGTTTATGTTAGAGTGTTTGTGTGTGTGTGTTTGTGTTTATGTTAGAGTGTGTGTGTGTGTGTTTGTGTTTATGTTAGAGTGTTTGTGTGTGTGTGTTTGTGTTTATGTTAGAGTGTGTGTGTGTGTGTTTGTGTTTATGTTAGAGTGTGTGTGTGTGTGTTTGTGTTTATGTTAGAGTGTGTGTGTGTGTGTTTGTGTTTTATGTCAGAGTGTGTGTGTGTGTGTTTGTGTTTATGTTAGAGTGTGTGTGTGTGTGTTTGTGTTTATGTTAGAGTGTTTGTGTGTGTGTTTGTGTTTATGTTAGAGTGTGTGTGTGTGTGTTTGTGTTTATGTTAGAGTGTGTGTGTGTGTGTTTGTGTTTATGTTAGAGTGTGTGTGTGTGTGTTTGTGTTTATGTTAGAGTGTGTGTGTGTGTGTTTGTGTTTATGTTAGAGTGTGTGTGAGAGTGTTTGTGTTTTATGTCAGAGTGTGTGTGTGTGTGTTTGTGTTTATGTTAGAGTGTGTGTGTGTGTGTTTGTGTTTATGTTAGAGTGTGTGTGTGTATGTTTGTGTTTATGTTAGAGTGTGTGTGTGTGTGTTTGTGTTTATGTTAGAGTGTGTGTGTGTGTGTGTTTGTGTTTATGTTAGAGTGTGTGTGTGTGTGTTTGTGTTTATGTTAGAGTGTTTGTGTGTGTGTGTTTGTGTTTATGTTAGAGTGTGTGTGTGTGTGTGTGTGTTTGTGTTTATGTTAGAGTGTGTGTGTGTGTGTTTGTGTTTATGTCAGAGTGTGTGTGTGTATGTTTGTGTTTATGTTAGAGTGTGTGTGTGTGTTTGTGTTGGAGAACACGTGTGGACAGGTGAACCTCTCAGGTCCGTTCAGAGGTGTTGAGGAAGAGGAGGTGATTCCAGTGAGCTGGAGAGTGGTGGAGGAACAGAGGAAGTCAGGAAAGCTTCTGATGGGCGGGGCTTATCTGGTGTTGGTCCTCCTGGGACAAAAGACCGGTAGTTCCACATCCAGGCGGTCCGGTTACTGGTCCGGGGAAGAGAAATGTCTTGTAATGGTTTCTTTGTGGATCAAGTTCGTCTTTAAATCCAAAGGTTCTTCATCACTAATAACGACTTCTCTCAGATGAATTCATCATAGTTTATATTTCTTCCATGCCAAGAAACTAGATTTCATACATTCATCCATTCATTACCTCTGGATCCTCCGTCTGCTGCAGACGTGTCCTTCCTCTCCGGGTCACAGGTCTCCCACCTCCTCCTCTCTCCTCACGGATGCAGGTCAAAGGTCAAAGGTGACTCTGCTGCACTGGAATCACACATCTGAATATTTATACACACATATATATATATATACACATATATACATATATACATATATATATACACATATATATATATATTAAAATATAAATCAAGAATATCAAGAATAACAATAATATAGAATCAGAACTATTTTATTTGGTGAACCAAATAAAGCCTCCTGCGACCCATCGTTGGGGTCGCGACCCGCTCTTTCAGAACCCCTGCCTTAGATGAAGACCAGCGCTGATCCAGAAGAACCGAACAATCTCTGCACCCAAACCCATTTACAAACACAAACACACACAGAACCGTCCGCGGCCAAAACCAACCGACCCAAAACTTCGGCAAATCCTCTCTATCTGTTCCCATCAGGTGTGATGGCCGGCAGGCTGGGGGCTCAAGTCCCAAACCCCCTCCAAACACACAACTGTGGGCAGGTCTTTGAACGGGTCGCTGCCAGCAAGCCAACCAAAGCAGAACTTTGTGGCCACCTCAGCAAACGGGTCGATTAGAAGGATTTACCGTTGATTTCTCAGTTACAGGAGAAACATTTTTACAAAAGAGCCCAAATCAAAATATCAGCATGAATCAGTACCGACGAGAAAACAGAGAGGGAGAGAGGGAGGGAGGGAGGGGAGGGAGAGAGAGAGGGAGAGAGAGAGACAGAGAGGGATGGAGGGAGGGAGAGAGAGGGAGAGAGAGAGACAGAGAGGGAGGGAGAGAGAGAGAGAAAGAGGGAGAGGGAGGGAGCGAGAGAGGGAGCGAGGGAGAGAGGGAGGGAGAGGGAGAGAGAGAGGGAGAGAGAGAGACAGAGAGGGAGGGAGAGGGAGAGAGAGAGAGGGAGAGAGAGAGACAGAGAGGGAGGGAGAAGGAGAGAGAGCGAGAGGGAGGGAGAGAGAGAGAGAGAGAGAGAGGGAGAGGGAGAGGGAGAGAGAGAGAGAGGGGGAGGGAGAGAGAGAGAGAGAGAGAGAGGGAGGGAGAGGGAGAGAGAGCGAGAGGGAGAGGGAGGGAGAGAGAGAGAGGGTGAGGGAGAGAGAGAGAGAGAGGGGGAGGGAGAGAGAGAGAGAGAGAGGGAGGGAGGGAGAGGGAGAGAGAGATAAAAAGAGAGAGAGAGAGAGAGGGAGGGAGAGAGAGAGGGAGAGAGAGAGAGAAAGAGAGAAAGAGAGAGAGAGGGAGAGAGAGAGGGAGGGAGAGAGAGAGAGAGCAAGAAGGAGAGAGAGAGCCAGAGAGAGAGAGAGGCGTAGTAGAGATGAAAGCTTGGTTCAGGTTTTATAGGAGGTGTTCTGAAGGTCCCTGATGGTCGCTCCTCTGTGGTGAACATGTAGAACTCTGGGCCCGCTCCAGCATGTGGTTTATCCCAAGGCCGGGCGATCGGGCTCGGCCCACCTCCTCGCTAAAAACACAGAGTAGTGCCGGAGGAGGGAGAGTCAGGGTTTTCAGTCAGTGTGGAAAAATGCAGGCAAGAAGGGAGGGAAGAGGTAAGAAGAGGTAACCCTGGCCACCTAGGAGGCCCCCTGGTCCAGATCCCCTCCTTCTCCTCCCTCCTCCTCCTCCCTCCTCCGCCCTCCTCCTCCGCCCACTGAACAAGTTGAGAATTCTATTCTATTCTATATATATATATATACATCGTGTTAATGCGATATCTCAAAAACTTTATAATGGATCTTTTTCAGATTTTCGACCTAAACAGACCTTAGTGTGAGGAAGAACTGGGTTGAGTTTGGGAAAGGTTAGTTGTATAGTAAGAGTTATAGGACGTTATGTTATGTACAATTTTGAGGATAAAACTCTACTGTCAGAAATATACAACAGAAATTTTCCAAAAACACTCCAGTTCTTCCTCGCACTGAGGTCAACACGGGTAGAAAAAAATGACTTGTTGGTAGTTTTGGGTTATGGCGTTCAACCAAACCCTTCCTGTTCTGATGGACCGAGATGATGTAACGCGTTGGAACATGGCGCCTTAAAAGAAACACGTTTTCTTGGCGACCGTCCGACGCAGAGAGCTGCAACAGAAGCACGCGACGCGTCGACCACGGCAACGCCGGCCTTCGCCTGGACGGACTTATGTTCTGTCTCCGGCTGCCAGAAACTTCACCTTTGGAATCACAGTCGTCGTTATTATTCATGAGGAGGAGCTCCTCGCCCAGACGCACGCCGCTCGTTACCTCAGAGGCTTTATTCTTTTTCCAGAAGCATCTATTAATCAATGCGAGAACTAAATCCATCACACTTCAGCGGCTCGCGGAGGAAACCCCTGAGAGCAGCTGTTGTTCCGCTGACGTGTTACAGTCGATCCCAGCTTGACCGGGAATCTCACCAGCAGCCGCAGAGACCCTATCTGAGCCCAGTCTGATGAAGACGTCGTCCCTTCATCCCGACGGTGGAGGCGGGCTCAGATGTCAAACACGATGGCTTTTAATGGGCTTTGGCGGCTCGCCGCTCGCTCCGAGGCGTCTGGGGTTTCCACAGCTGCGCTCCATCTCCACCTCCACCTGCATCTCCACCTCCATCTCCACCTCCACCTCCACCTCCACCCCTCACTCAGTGGACCGGACGGATTCTACTCATTAATCCACCGCCTCGTCTCCAGAGTGGCGCGCAAACACGCTACAAATTAAGAAAACACATAAAAAAGGCAAAATTAGGAAAATATCTTCGTCAATTTGAAAAAGAACAAGCTGCAAAAGCCACAACAAGTTAAGTAAAACGCACCGCCAAAGCCGCATAACATTAAGGAAAACACGCCGCAAAAACCATAGCATATCAAGGAAAACACGCCGTCAAAGCTGCATCACATTAAGGACCACACAACTTCCTGTTTTGGAAACAACTGCTGAGGGTCGGTTGTATTTGGTCCAAAGGGATGTCGGTGAATCGACCCGCAGAGATCTACTTTGTTAAAGTTCATACTTTAGTCTTTTTCAGACACAACTTCACATTTACTCTGTGGAGTTCAACCTTCTTGTACGATGCAGGGGATCGGTGGCTTCTCAGGGATTTACCCTTCTGTCAGAGACGACAGCTTAGGCCTTGTTGTCAATGAATAGATGAAATGAACGAGTGAACAGACCCTGGGGGTCTCTAGGGGTTTTACCCGACGTCACAGAAGACACAGGAAAGGATGACCTCCGCTGGCGACTTACGTTTCCTGCGCCCAGCTGAGAGGTCAAACAAGTGCGTCCTACTTCCTCTTCCTACGGTGACCTCATCTGTCAGCTGTCTGCGCCCTGATGTATTAAACAGGAAAGATTGTTATTACCCAGCTGTCCTTGCAACACGCACACGTCATCATTGGCTCATATAGAAGTCCTGATTTTAGAGCATCGATCAATCAGCTCCTTCTTAACGGATAAAGTTTTTATTATTTAAGTTTACATATCCGTAAAATCGGTCATTCAGCTCGACGTGACTTTCTAAACCTGGTTTCCATCCAAAGGTGGAGGGTAGTCAAGAAATCCATGAGAGAGTGAGGAGGGGAGAGAGGGGGGGGGGGGGGGAGTAGGAGAGAGAGAGAGGAGAGAGAGAGCGGGAGAGATATGTGTCTGTTAGTGGGAGAGAGAGAAAGAGGGGGGAGAGTAGGAGAGAGAGAGAGAGAGAGAGGGAGAGGGAGAGATGTGTGTTTGTTAGTGGAAGAGCGAGAGAGCGAGAGAGAGAGAGAGTAGGAGAGAGAGAGAGAGAGAGAGAGAGTAGGAGAGAGAGAGAGAGAGAGAGAGGGAGAGGGAGAGATGTGTGTTTGTTAGTGGAAAGAGCGAGAGAGAGCGAGAGAGAGAGAGAGTAGGAGAGAGAGAGAGAGAGAGAGAGTAGGAGAGAGAGAGAGAGAGAGAGAGAGAGTAGGAGAGAGAGAGAGAGAGAGTAGGAGAGAGAGAGAGAGTAGGAGAGGAGAGAGAGAGAGAGAGAGAGAGAGAGAGAGAGAGAGAGAGAGAGAGAGAGAGAGAGCGAGAGAGAGGGAGGATACAGCAGGTATGACAGAGTGAACTCAGGAGGACAGATTTGGATTATTCCGGGTTCATCCAAACGTCTCTGTTTCTCTGAACGTCACATCATTAGATTTTTTACTAGACACAGAACATGATTGTCCAAAATGTGAAAATGGAAACTTCAGAAGCGTTGATGTCGAGAGTTCCTTCTTAACGAGGTACACAACTACATAAAGAGGTGCTAACGAGTCAGCGGGCGTAGAACCTTCAACCATTACTCTCATTCTTTCCTCTCTGTCCAAACCTCACCCAGCGACCACCACCGCCGTCCCCCGTAAACACCAGCTGACACGTTTGTTCCCACCTCCTTCCTACGCAGCAGAGAAATCATTACAGGACGGCTTCAATCATTGATTATCCATCTGTTCATTCATTCATTCATTCATCCTTTCATTCATTCATCCATCCTTCCATTTATTTATCCATCCATTCATTCATCCATCCATTTATTCATTCATCCATCCATTCATCCATCCATTTATTCATTCATCCATCCATTCATCCATCCATTTATTCATCCATTCATCTATTCAGTCATTCATTCATCCATCCATTCATCTATTCAGTCATTCATTCATCCATCCATTTATTCATCCATTCATCTATTCAGTCATTCATTCATCCATCCATTCATCTATTCAGTCATTCATTCATCCATCCATTTATTCATCCATTCATCTATTCAGTCATTCATTCATTCATCCTTTCATTCATCCATCCATCCATCCATTTAATTATCCATTCATACATTCATCCATTCATTTATTCATCCATTCAGTCATTCATTCATCCATCCATCCTTTCATCCATCCAACCATTCATTGATCCATTTATTAATCATTTATTCTTTCATTCATTCATTCAGATTCAAAGAAAAAAACGAGTATTAGCAATAAGTTGCTTTCTTCAAAGGTACTACGTGGTATTTGACTCCGCCCCTCACATCATCTGACTCCGCCCCTCACAGTGTCTCATTCCTCCCGCGTCTCATTGGTCTACAGGAAGGTTCCATCGTGGCGTCGGCTGAGGATGACGTTAGCCGAGACCCTCGTGAGTCACAAGGAGGTCAGTGTTGGTGGTGTTGTGTTTGTAAGGTGTCTGCTGTCACTGGGGCGGGACACAAGTTCTGCTCCAGGTAGCTGGAACTGTGATTGACAGCACCTCCGACAATCGGACGCTTATGCCCTGTCGTGAATTCTTTCCGAACGCGGGTTACTGCTTCCCGCCGCGCTCCTGTCCTCGCCGCTGTGACAGTCTCCAGTATGTCCTCTGCTGACACGTCTCACCAGAACATGCTGTTATTGTTAAAGCGGCTGGAGCTGGAAAAGCAAACAGAGTGTGACACCCCCCTCCATCACCTGCCCCGATGAGGTCATGATGTCATAAAGACCCGGCTAAGACGCCGGCCCCCACCCTCCTTCATGAGGGTTTGGAGGGGCCAAGAGCGGGTTTGTGGAGATCAGCGACATAGTTTGGAGGTGGAGTAGTGACAGGGCATGTTTTTAAGACCCCCCCCCCATTCATATTGTAAAATTGAACCCGCGCCATGCAGCAGGAGCGCCGGCGGTGAATGAGGGGGTTGTGTCCCCTAACAGTCCCCTCTTTGACTGAGCAGGTCCACCCTGGCAGATTGAGCATTCATGGCGGAGGTGTCGCCATCAGGACGGTTGGTGCGTCTGGCCTCAGGTGTTAGACGGTGGTCCACAGGGGCAGAGGGGCTTCAAATTAAAAAAACACAATTCATCAATTTTGAGCAACGGATGAGCGGCATTGTAAGGAGGGACCCCCGAAAATGTGTCCCATTAAAGTTCCTTTGATGTTTATCAAACTGTAGTAGCTTTAGCTTGTGCGTGGAAGAAAGACACACAGCATCGGAGATCCACCACCAGACTTCACAGTGGGTATGAGGGGCTTTTCTCTGTAGCTTTCTTTCTTGTTAGGCCACACCCATCTTAGATGTTTGTACCAAAAAGCTCTACTTTGGTCTCATCTGACCTCTGACCTTGTTCCAGTGACAGTCCCAGTGGGGTTTGTCTTTATCCAGTCCAACCATCCTCCTCACAAACTGTGGGGGTCAGTTTACAGACATGTCCTCTTCCAGGTTGATGTCTAACATCTCCAGTCTCTTTAAACTTCTTCATTATTCATCTAACTGTTCAAACTGACCTTTGAACTGCTGAGAGATGTTCTTGTCTCCATCGTCAGATTTGTGCAGCTCTACAACTTTTCCTTGCTCCTCATTTGCTGTGTTCTCTGGTCTTCATCATGATGAAGAACCTCAGAGAGAATCAGGCCTGTGTCACCTCATATTTATACCCCAGTCAAACAGGAAGTACCTGTTCACCACTTCAGAGTTCCTGGACAGGAAGTGGGAGATTTCTGCAAAGACAACGACAGCGTATCACATTCAACTGGATGTCCTCATTTTCCCTCACAGTATTATCTGTTTGCACTAATGACCCCCCCACTAATGACCCCCCACTAATGACCCCCACCTGCCGGGAGGAGGGGCAGCTGTAGAACAGTGTGACCCCTGGAGGCTTTTATGTTCTGCGTCCTGCTTCGTCTCACGGAGCTCGTCTTCAAGGACGTCCATGTCTCCCTCAGCTTATTCACTTATTTCAGTTTTGCACAAAGAACCCAAATGTGGTTTCCTGAAAACGGGTTATTTTCCTGATTATGTTTCCCTTTCCCTTTTATTTCTTACAGATATAATTTTGGTTAAAGGGGTTACGGTTAAATCGTGGATCAAAGGAACTCTTTGTAGAATCAAAGACAGAAAAAAAAAAAGGGACATTCTCTCACAACATATTAACTATAAAGTGGGTTCAAGCTTCTTTTTTCAGAACCACAGCGCGCTCGGATGAGAGACTGGAAAGTCCAACAAACACGAAGAGGATCTCGCTCGGTGACGTCGGCGACCCGCTGAGGTTCTGCTGAGTCATGTTTGGCCGTTTGTGGCAGCGCGTGAGGTTGGAACAGGCTCTTAAGTTTGCTTCCTGCTTTGAATCATGTGACTGTCCTTAAAGTAGGACGCTGATGAGGACGCTGACCCGCAACATGAGGGGCCCGGAAACCGTCCCACAAAGTTCTCCACAGCTCTCTGACAGCTTCTTCCCTCTCCGCCTCTCGCTATCTGACCCTGAGCCGCTGAGTCGGACACAGCGGCGGTTCTGTCTGGGTCGTGTTTACGGTGGCGCTGAGCCCATCCTGCTGGACCGACTGGAAAAAGGTTTGTGCATTATGAGGCCCGCTGAGAACGCTTTCAGCACCTCCAGATCCAGACACACAGAACCCCAGCAGAGGTCACGTAGGTGAAGCAGATACTCACGTGTTCTTCTGCAGGTGGAGATTCTCGGCGAGGTGGTCCAACCGCTGACGCCATCGTCACCTTCTCAGGGCCGGGGAGTCAAACCAGGACCTTCTGGCCCGCTGGTCCGGTCGCTGAGTGGCGTGAGTCAGGAAACGGGAGAAGTTGAACATTTGGTGACAGACGTTTGGCAGTGAAGGTGGAGAACACACCCATGTCCTCTCACCCATCAGCCACAACATTAAAACCATCTGACTGATGTCGTTAAGACACAAACGTCTGTGCTGCACTGGGTTCTAACACCTTCCTATCAGAACCAGTCATCTCTTCTGAGGAGGCTGGAGCCTATACCAGCTGACAGCCAGCGTTAATTTAATAAACCCTTTCAGTGGGACTACTAGTTTTTGTAAATGGTTTGCTCCCATCATTCATTGCTGCTTCCAGTGAGCTCTGCTTCCTCCAATCAGATTTCTCCTCTGCTGTCTCCGGGTAAAAGTTCTCCTCTGAGGCCTTCAGGCTTTCAGTCAATTCTCTCCTGTAAAACAAAGATGGAGGACCCTGGTTGATTTTCTTAAGCATTCAGGTTTTGGACTGGACATGTGGACCGTGTTCTCTGAACCAACAGGTGATTCTAGCTTACCTAGCTCTACGTCAGTATAACAGGAAGTGGGTTCATTCAGTATCTGCTGCTTCTGTCCGGCGCTCATTTTCAGCCTTGAAAGAATTCAAACCTTCTCCTAGGACCAGGACTGGAGGCTGTCGGCCCTGAAACACGTCAGCGGAGAAGGCTCTTCTGATGGAGCTGAGAGGCGGCGGCGTGCTTCACGACCACGTCAGTCAGCTGTTGTTTTTAATATGAAAAAAAAAGGTACTGCAAGGTTGCCTTTGGGCCGGTATGTTCATGCCCAGCAGCTTGGCTGGAGTCTTTGAGGAAACCCAGTTGGATCCCGACTGTGGTGCTGACATCTGAGGGTGTTGTTGAGAGTTTATTATTTTATTTAAGGCTTAAATGTTCTTGTCTGTAAATGTAGGCGTAGCCTGATAGCAGCCTGTAGCCTAGCGTCTCGCTACGTTTGGACTAGTTTGCACTCTTGGCAGCAACAAAACGACCCAAGATGCCGAGGAGTTTGTCAAACGCCAGAACACATCCACAAGACTGAGCTGTGAGCTGCAGTCAACCGGATCTACTAAAGGTTCCTGGAAGTTCTCCCACCGACCCCTAAGCAGAACTGCGGATCAAGTACGCCCCCCTAATGGCAGCAGCATCCCCCTATGACACCGACTCCCAGGATTCAAACCTAGTGGCTGGTCAATGTAAAGGTGGTTTTAATGTTGTGGCTGATCAGTGTAAGAGGGGGATTCCAAAGACATGGATTTTTACAAATATTTTTATATTAAAAAATAAAAAGATCATTCAAATCTGAAATATGAGAGGTTAATGTTTGTTTGTGTGTTTGGGGGGGGTTATGATTATTTCCCATTTCTTTTCCTTGAACACGTATGAACCCACAGAACCAGCTCCCACGCTTTAATGTCACAAAAATGGACAAAAAGGTCAATTATTCCCGAGTGGAAACGTAGAAGAAATCCCCCGCCGCACGTCTCCCATCCTGGGGGCTTCAGGAACTTCGGTCCGATCATCAGATTCCTATCACTCTTATTTTAGAGTGACGGCTCCATTTGTTCTTCATGGAATGTCTAGCCTGCATAATCGGACCTCCAGACGGCAGACGGTCACGTGACCGCGGGGACAGGTGCCGCAGTGGGCGGATAATAAATGCCTCGCTGAAGGTAGGAAATCTTTGGCGCTGACGTCCAGATTGATGACGGAACTCTAACAGTCCGATAAACGGCCCGTTTAGGAGGAAGGCTTCGCCAGGAGGCCCGACCCGGGACGAACGTTTGGGTTCTGTTTGTTTTGTGACACGTTCAGTCCGACATCCCGTCTTCTGCAGCGGCTCTGGGAGGGAAAGTTGGATTTAAATCCAGTGAAAAGCAGAACTTTCACATTCCTGCTTTTCAACTGGAATCAAGAGATTTGTTAAAGACGGAGAGAAATATATTCTTACATACTCCTTATTACATTTGGAGGAAAGTCGGAGAAATAACCGAGTCCAAGGTGAGGTTCTGTTTGTCCTAAAGGCCATCCAGCTTAATATTACATGACACCTCTCTCACCCTCTCTCTCTCTCTCTGGAAACCAGATCCAAAGGTTTCTCTCCCTCTCTCTCTCTCACCCTCTCTCTCTCCTACCAACCTTACACCTCTCTCTCTCTCTCTTTCTCTGAATCTGGACAAAAGCTCCAAAAGTTTCTCTCTCTCTCTCGCCCTCTCTCTCTCTCACAAACCTTACATCTCTCTCTCTCTTGAAACCAGATCCAAAGGTTTCTCTCTCTCTCTCTCGCCCTCTCTCCCTCTCCTACAAACCTTACATCTCTCTCTCTCTTGAAACCAGATCCAAAGGCTTCTCTCTCTCTCTCTCTCTCGCCCTCTCTCTCTCTCACAAACCTTACATCTCTCTCTCTCTTGAAACCAGATCCAAAGGTTTCTCTCTCTCTCTCTCTCTCTCTCGCCCTCTCTCTCTCTCACAAACCTTACATCTCTCTCTCTGGAAACCAGATCCAAAGGTTTCTCCCCTCTCTCTCTCTCGCCCTCTCTCCCTCTCCTACAAACCTTACATCTCTCTCTCTCTTGAAACCAGATCCAAAGGTTTCTCTCCCTCTCTCTCTCTCGCCCTCTCTCTCTCACACAAACCTTACATCTCTCTCTCTGGAAACCAGATCCAAAGGTTTCTCTCCTCTCTCTCTCTCTCTCGCCCTCTCTCTCTCACAAACCTTACATCTCTCTCTCTCTGGAAACCAGATCCAAAGGTTTCTCTCTCTCTCTCTCTCTCTCTCTCGCCCCTCTCTCTCTCTCACAAACCTTACATCTCTCTCTCTCTTGAAACCAGATCCAAAGGTTTCTCCCCTCTCTCTCTCTCGCCCTCTCTCTCTCTCCTACAAACCTTACATCTCTCTCTCTCTTGAAACCAGATCCAAAGGTTTCTCTCCCTCTCTCCTTGCTCCATCTGTAAGTGAGTCCATTCCAAGCTGGAAAGTTCTGCTGCTGTTACATAAACTCAGGCTGCGGCGGCTTTGGGGTCAGGAAGAAGGTAAAAAAAAAAAGGGGGGTAAAAACAAGAAGCGGTTGAATGAATTGTGAGGCATTGAGATGAAGAAGAAACAGTATCATCAGGAAGGTCTAAAATAAAACCTCCTCTTCATCAGATCCCAGAGAGAAGAGGAAGAACAGAAGAGCAGGAGGAAATTGGATGCAGAGTGAAGGCAGCTTAGCAGCTCTGATCCAGAAAGCCTGGAAGAAATGGAAGCAGGCTAAACTAAAAACAAGGCATTAAACGGCTCAGCGCCGTCCAGCGCCGGAGAGCCTCGTAGAACCAGCTGGTCAGTTCTGATAGAGAGAAGAAACTAGCTTTGGACCAAAGTCCACCTGCGCAAAGATGTTTTCTTTGTTAACACAAATCCGTCGTAACCCCGACGATCCGGAGGTTTTATTGCCCCGCTGGCGCCGATCTATGTCTTTATTTGGATCTTGGAGAGAACCGCTCGCGTTGTTTCAATTTCACCATCCCTGCCAACTCTCCTGATGACCCAAACAGAACCGCGGGAGGCGTAATAACTTCTCGCTTTGGAGTGGACTTGGGGCTCCGCGCTAAACGGTTGAGCAACGCGTGACATTCTGGATTTATAGGAAGTGCTGCGCAGTTTGTCTGGAAGTGAATGATGATTCATCTCCAAATGGTTTGCAGATGCTGCGGCGGATCTCGGTGGGCACACGCCGAGACGGAACAACAGATCCACTCATGATTACCCCCGAAACCACAAACATGCTTATTCACTGCGGCGCTTAAACCCTCGCAATCTCACACTTTCACCAATCAGACTGAGCTTTACGGAGTAAGTGTGTGAGAGGAAAGCAGGAATCCCACTTTGGGT
Source organism: Lophius americanus (assembly GCA_037951165.1). Classification (NCBI taxonomy): domain Eukaryota; kingdom Metazoa; phylum Chordata; class Actinopteri; order Lophiiformes; family Lophiidae; genus Lophius; species Lophius americanus. The sequence continues at coordinate 69,664 of JBBDHG010000590.1, forward strand.
TTGTTCTCTCGAGGTTCTGACAGCTGAACAGACGTCAAACAGCGTGAATCTACCGACCGACACGAAGGTCAAGGGTCCCGCTGTAACAACCGACGAAGAGCAGAGTTCATGTTTCCAAGGAAATTATAGTTATTGTATTCTAGGGTCACAGCAGCACACGAGCAGGGAAAACAACACAACACAACACAACACAACACAAAACAACACAACACAAAACAACACAACACAAAACAACACATGGACACAATAAAAGCCTGAGGTCAAATATCAGTGAACGCATTTTATTTTTAAAAAGTTGATTATTATTTTTGTTATCATTATTATCAATGTCCCTCTCTGCGCTTCCTCCGTCCCAGCGTAGAAGATCTCTGATGCTACCGCAGCGTCTTAGACGGAATCAAAGGAACAGAAGCATCAATAATGGCCTGAGCCCCAAGCGCCACCCCCACAGGAACATCAAAGCTACATCAAAGTCATCTAAATCCCCAATAATGGACTGGGCCCCTAGCTTCATCCCCCAAAGGAACATCATAGGAAGATCAAAGGAACAAAACGATAAATAATGCACTGAGCGCTAAGCTCCTCCCCCAAAGGGACATCAAAATAATAAAAGCATCAATAATGGCCTGAGCCCCAAGCCCCACCCCCTAAACAAACATCAAAGGAAGATGAAATAAAGGAACACAATGATCGATAAGGACCTAGTTCCGCCAAAAAAGGAACATCAAACTACATCAAAGGATTCTAATTCACCCATAATGGACTGAATGGACCGTAGCTTCATCCCCAAAGGAACATCAAAGGAAGAAAGGCATCAATAATGGACAGTTTCAAGAGAGGGCCTCGCCACATTACGACATCACCACTCCAAACGATTATCATTCTATTATAAATTCTGCGAAACACGTACCGTCAACACAATGAGGTCATCTGTAGGACCGACCAGAACCGACCTCTGGGTAAAAGTTCCTGCAAATACATCCATTAGTTTCTCCTGTAATCTTACAAACAGACAGACAAACAGTCAGAAAGAGACAGAAACAGACACAGACAGACAAACAGACAGAAACAGACAGACAGACAGAAACAGACAGACACACAGACAGACAAACAGACGCGGGGGAAAAGGAACCTCCGCCCTTAGCGGACGTGACAATGGCGGAATCGTGGCAGAACCTCTGGAGGTGTTGGCGTCCCGTCTTGTGTCTGAGGTCCGATGTGTTCATTAGAATGATGGACGATGGGGAAGCAGAAAAGGACGGGACGTGTTGGACTAGCCAAACGTTGGAATTTTGTGACGGCAAACGTCGCTCGTCTTCCTCTGAGCATCTTCTCAGGTCGTCAAAGACGGCGCCATTAAACCGCCGAGACGTCCATCAGATCATTAGAGGCGGGCGTCTTCAGTCAACCCTCAGCTCACCTGGGAGACAGGAAGGACATCCCCACAGGTTGGACCACCTCACATCCTCTCTCAAAGGAAGATCAAGGGAATCTTACCGCAGTATTCAATAAGCACAGGTCAACATCAGGCTGCTTCCCTGTCCCAGCATGCCTTTCACCATTTGTTTCCCATAAAGGCCACATGGAAGCGTTTAACTGGCTTGAAGCAGATCGGCGCACGTTGTCTCAGGACCCGAGACATTTGCTACTTGTTTTCTAGGTCCGTCCTAATAAAGTTTTCTGGATAACACATGCAGCTGCGATAAATAAAATAAGGATAATAAGGAAATATAACAATAAGGCCGACAAACACGGCGATGGGAAAACAAGACGTGTGGAGATACGAGTGAAGGGAAGATAAAAGCAGCACATTTATAAAAGGCTTCTCCTGTTTTCATTCCAGAGCAACATCTGCCTGCAGAGGAGAAGAGAAACCAGACAGACGAGGAGTGACATCAGAACGCACATGTCAGGATGTTCAAACGTGAAAACACAAAAGTCAAAGTTAGTGCCACCGTTGTTCACAAGAATATAACTTCTAAGTCTACTGAGGTGATTAAAAAAGAAACGACATTCTTAACATCAAACAAATGTTTTTCACTAAAACAAGTGAACCACAATTATTGTCACCCTGCTTTTAATATTTAGCTCCGCCCCCTTTTGTCTCAATAACATCCTGAGTCTCCTTCTGTCGTCTGTGAGGAGGTCTGAGGACACATGGAGAAGATCTGAGACCCTTCCTCCATACAGAACCTCTCCACCTCCTTCAGAGGTCCACGCTGGTGGACTCTCCTCTGCAGCACATCCCACAGATGTTCTGGTGGGTTTGGGTCAGGTGACTGGGATGGTCAGTAGAACACAGAAAAGAGGTGATTGGTTTGGACCGGGCGGTTCTGGTGTTCACACATGTGGCTGCTGCCTTAAATTCAAAACTCTAATAATTATATTATTGTAACTATAATTATAATGTATTATAATAATATACAGAAAATAATGTAGTAATATATATATATAATACATAAAATACTATAGTAACAATAACGTCCTAGGATTACAACAGTATAGAATGTAATACAACAACAATGTGATGAATATAGAATGTATTAAATCTCATCCTAATAAGTCTATAAATAGTATTTGCTGCAGTAGCATCCATGTTAGCATCAAACTCTCTAGTCAACCACTTAAAATTCTTTATTTATTCATAATCTGAAACATCGTCTGCCTCCTCTAGCCTAAACAAAAACAAAAAAGGGTGTGTGTATCTTCATCATCACTGTTCTCTGGCCAGAAGGAAGAAAAACATCTACATGACTCAAACCTCATGCTGAAAGGGAAAGTAATGCCCACAGCGCCCTCTGGTGGGTTCTTCAGGGCGTTTCACTCCTGACAGTCAAAATGGGTTCATGTCTGCAGCCTGAGGGTTTCCAGCAGCTAATAGTTGACAGATTTCTTCAAAGAGAAACCCCTCGCTGAAAAATTCAACCAAAGCGTTTGTGCCGACTCATCGCTTTTCTACTAATGTTCCGTTAAACGGCAAAACATTAAGGACAAAGGATGGGAAAAAATGACTAATGATCTGGTGGCAGTCATCCATGAAGGGATGCCTGAGGAATGGAGGGAAAGTGTTCTGGTGGTGATCTTCGTCAACAGGGGTGACCTTCAGAGCTGCAGCCGCTACAGAGGCAGGAAGCTGATGATCCACAGAACGAGGCTCTGGGCAGTGGAATCCTGGAGACGTGGACGCGAGGTTAAGAAAAGTGATGACATGTCCAGAAAGATCTCTACAGACCAGAAAGATCTCTACAGACCAGAAAGATCTCTACAGACCAGAAAGATCTCTACAGACCAGAAAGATCTCTACAGACCAGAAAGATCTCTACAGACCAGATGTTTGCTCTGAGCAAACATGGAGGAGAATGTTAGAGTGGTCCAGGTTATGTATGAGAGCAGGAGGACAGCGGTGAGGGGAGGAGTAGGAGTGAAGGATGTGTTCATGGTGGAGGTGGGACTGCATCAAGGATGGGCTCTGAGCCCCTTCTTGTTTGCTGTGGTGATGGACAGACAGACAGAGGAGGTCAGCAGGAGTCTCCATGGACTATGATGTTGGTGGAGGACATTGTAATCTGTAGTGAGAGCAGGGAGCAGGTGGAGGAGAACCTGGAGAGGTGGAGGTATGTGCTGGAGAGAAGAGGAATGAAGGTCACGATACATGTGTGTGAATGAAAGGGAGGCAGGAGGATGTGAGGAGGCAGGAGGTGAGGATGGACACAGCTGATCCACTATGGAGACCCCTAGAGGGAACACTCCGCAGAAGAAGAGGATCTGGTTGCGTTCAAAGTAGATTCTAGGTGAAAGTCCGTCAGAACTTCTCTGTTATTGTCCGTCGTCACAGAGAAGAACGACGGGCCCACAGAAGAAGTTCTAACCAGGTGGTTCTACTTGCGTCTCATGACGAGTTAAGACCCTCCCACTTCCACAAACCCCAGAAAAAAAGCTTCACACTAAATATTCAACTTTTATTGGACACGTCCATGGACATAAATTAACAGGCCATATAATCGGCAGCGATACAGTTTGATTTCTTCAAAGGAATAGAGACAAAAGTAAAAACATCACGACGAAGAAACCCTCGGCGCTCAGATGATGGACGCCACTTCCCCTCCAGGCCGGCCACAGATTAAAGCTCGGAGGAGTTCTGCTCAACAACAATGGCTGACATTTAGACGCAGACACGCGATCTCTCTTACCTCGAACTGGACCACAGATCGGTGCCAGCGGTCTCTTGAGACACTCAGAGTGGGGGGCTGTGGGGAGGTCCGGTTTCATGGGGCGTAGTTTAGCTGCGTGTCTTCTCTCCATCAAAAGAATCCACACAACAGTCCAGAGAAGAGAGGGAGACAGGACGACACAGGGAAACTAAGCGTCCGGCGCTCCTCGTGATGTTCGGAGGTGATTTTGAGTTCCTGTGACTCGCTCCTCCTCCAGCGAGACCCGGCTGAAGATTCCATCACTCGTCTCCTGCTGGGAGGTTCTCCTCGATCCTCTTGATGAACTTCATGCGGATTTCCGTCACGTTGTCTCCTCTCAGAGTGTCCTGGGCGAATCGCACATCCACCGCCATCTGGACCTGAACAGGAGAAAACCACGGCCATAACATTAAACCCACTTGACTGATGACGTCAGAATAACATGATTATCTCAGTACAATGTCACAATTACGGCCAGCATGAGGATCTGGGCCGGACGACTGGGTCAGAACATCTCCAGAACTGCGGGCCTTGTTGGGCCCACAGTTTTGGAGATGTTCAGAACTCCAGAACTGTGGGCGTTCTTAGATCAAAGTGGTCTAAGGATCGTCTGGTGAACTGGTGACGGGGTCATGTGTGCATAAGCCTCACTGGTGCATGTTGGGATTGAAGGCAAGCTCCTGTTCACCAGACCCACTGACTACTTAAAAAAAGGTTCCTACTGGTTCTGATAGAAAGGTATCAGAACACACAGCGCACCGTAAAGCTGCTCTGGGCAAATCTGGGACCTTCAAAGCATAAAGCTGGTGGTTGTAATGTTACGGCTGATCGGTTCATGTATTTAAAAGTAGCGTCATCTTTTCTCCCTGCCATAGTTCTTGAGTCGTCGCCTGAACCTGGAGGACCTGCGGCGGCGTGATGGACGTGAACCCTGAGGGTGAAACTCTCAGCTGTTCTTCCGGGGGGACATTCAGACTGATCAGACCCCCTACCATCTCCAGGGCTCCCCTCAGGACTCCACACAGCAGGTTGGAGTAGATGAGGGAGCTGTGGTGGTCCGGGAGCTCCACGAAGTCCACCAGCGGGTTGTTCTCCAGGACGAGGGAGAACTCGTCTCCTGCGGGGCTCCAGTTGCTCACGCTGGGGGTGACGCCCAGGTACATCTTAAACGCAACCTGGCAGCAGTCAGAAAGAAAGTAAGGACTTTACATTGAGTGGTTTTAGGCACGAAGAATAAAAACACATGAAGATGAATTCTTCCTCCCCAAATCTCACTTTTAATGAACGTTACTGCTTTTATATCAGACTCTTAAAGTAATCCTGTTACTTTAAATGTATTATTATTATTATTATACCAGCTGAGCTGGAATTTAATCCTCTCATATATCTTGATATAGATGTATATATTTTAAAACATACAGCAGTTTCTCTGGACTGTAAACAAACATACATGTAGGAAAATAAACAAGTGTATAATTAAAAATATTCAGTGCTTTGTTCATACACAGGCCATGCCCACACAGGCCACGCCCACACAGGCCACGCCCACACGCAGAGAGGTACCCACGAGCGATGCGACGTCTATGATTTGAAGGTCGGGGCAGTCGTTTGGTTCTCTCGACGTCATTAACAGATCACGCCGTTTCAAAAACGTCACGTTAAACCTGAGAGAAACACGAGAAACTTCCAGGTACCTTAGCGATGACATCAGCGGTTTCTCTGAAATCCTGACACCTGCCGATGTTAGAGCGCGACAGGAAGTCCTCGATGAGACGCACACCGATGTTGTAACCCCTTGAATAAAAAGATGGAGACAAAGAAAGAGGTGACATCATTCCTTCATTACACGTAGGTGCTTATCCTCTTCAGGGTCTCAGGGCTGGAGCCTATCCCAGCTGACACTGGGCGAGAGGCGGGGTCAACCCGTGGATTCTAATCTGAACATGGTCATCCTGTCACCGGCGGGGAGGGCCAGAGGTCCAGAATCATTGCCTTCTAGGGTCCAGTGTTACACAGCAGAAGAACGGTTCAGAAACGTTAAGGCTTGTTTGGAATGTTGTGAGATCCAAACCCATAAATGTATTTTAATCTGATTTTGTGGGAAGAACAGCATCCAGCTAGGACTTCCAACGAATCTTTTTTTTTTTGTTGTTGTTCCTCCAAATAAAAACCCATATTCATATTCTTCAAACGTCCCCTTGGGTTTCGGTGAAATTACAAGCATGTAGACGTGCCAGAAGAAAATAGATCCGGTCCCTCGGCGCTGGAGTCATGTGACGTGAATTGAGGCGATGAAAATCTTGCATAACGAACAAATTACATAAACAGGTATTTTCTGATATGTTAATGAGCATTTAGAGAGAATAAAATGTTCCATGTCCATGAATCAGCATAACCGGCTCGGCACCAGGGTCCATAACTGGACCGTAGACGGGGGACACTCACATCTTGTCCAGTTGTTTGTTGACCTCTTCGTCGTTCTCGTAGTCTTTACAAAGCTGACTGACCAGCGCCCCGTACGTCAGCGTGAAGAGCTCGGAGTTCTGCGACACAGAACACAGCAGCAGCTTGGTGTTAAACGTGACTCTTAAAAAGACGTAGGAGTTCAGAACGACATCATCGCAGACGTAAGAGAGTGTGTAAGAATAAAAACAAGCTGTTATGTTAAACCCAACACTTCACAGGGTTGTCCTTAAATGACCACAAATAAACGCTTAGATGTAAATAAATAGTAAAAAAGACATTTAATAAACATTTAATGCACTGCTGGGGTTTTCTGTTTCATTAAGAGAATAAAACAAACAGCTAAATGTAAATTTTTTTATTATTTTATGTATAATGTTCATATCATCATAACATTATCTGTAAAATAAAGTTTTAGAAAAGACTATGGATCTTTCTACGGTTGACCCACAGGGACAAACGCTCTGCAGATTGAGAAAACACCTGCAAATTACAAAAAACATCTTACAACACAACAGAAGTGTTTCCAGAGGACACTTAAAAGTGACGCACCTCCAGACACACTTTTTGAATGCTTCATTTGAAGAACAGAACAGATATGATACGCAAACATTTCATATATTTAGATTAGCTATGTTAGCTTAGCTTAGCTTATCTCCCAGGTCTCACGGTCATGTGACTCCGACTGAAACCTTAATCAGCATCATGAAAACAACGTATAAACCCGATAATGACGCACTGAACCCGACGCTGAAGGAAACAAGTTGTTTTATACCTGCTGAAGAAAACTCTTAACCACCTTCGCTCAAATTTACTCCTGGTGTCGCCATGGTTACGTGTTCACGCCGGTCATTAGAGCGTCAGCTACTACACTTCCTGTCTGAGGTCAGATGGACTGAAGAGAATCTGACGCGTTGATCAATAATGAATAAACACCTTAATCTCATGTTTTCATCTGCAATCAGCTGCTGCAGCTCTGAGACGCCTGATCTCTGATCTACAGGAAGGAAACAACAGTAAACAACTGTTTGTTTTCTCATTATCTCCAGGAAAACATCGCCGGACGTTTTGCCTAGCGCCCAAAATTTGAGCCACAGTGAATAAAAACAAACACATGAAATGTTTGTGTATTATATCTGCTCTATTCTTTAAATCAAGCATCCGGGAGGTTCCTCTGGAAACACTTCCGTTGTGTTGTGGTATAAGCAGCTTATGTGTTGACAGATTGATGAAGATGTGTCTTTCTCCAAAAGTTGTTTCCAAACTCGAGGCTCCTTCCAGATTTATGCAGTTTTATTCCTTTAGACTGTAAACAGAATCATTCTGAGCGGAAAAGAGACTTGTATATTATTATATTATATATTATATTATTATATCTATATTTATGTTTATGAGCAGGAATTCTCATCCTGATGCTAAAACAAGTCAATGGTTAGAAGTCTCTCAACCTGACAGCAGCAATACGACATCATATGTTCTCTGAAGACAAAATACATCAATAATGCAGGATAACGGACTTAATTTACGAATCATTTTAAGATTAAACGGGAACGGACATTTAAGCTAGTTACAAATGTGGAGGCTACTGTTTTAGCTTGTGTGCTACACGGATTCCTATCACAGCCAGTTCTATTAAATAACGAATTAAGATCTCGTTCATCTGGTTCGAAAACTTTCCTCGTATTTGACCTGTGCTTTGTCACAGAAACATCCGGCTGGAGTGAATTCTAACTCGTAGACGTGAAATGTAGCCGACATTGACTTAGCGCTACCAGTTAGCATCTTGCTAGCCGGGCTAAACCAGTTAATCTCCTACCATCTTCTTGCTGTCTGTCGTTCGGTTGGACTGTCTGGACATTGTGGACAGGAGTTCGGTCGTACACAGGAGGCCACTCGAGATAAATCCTTTATTTATTTGATTCTGCTTTAGCAGTTATTTCCGTAATAGCAAGTGTAGTTCAACTTTCACTAATGTCAGGTGGAGTGGCAGGAACGTCCGGTCATACTTCAAATTAAAAGGGGGACATTTCCGCAAATACTTTGTGGATAATACAAAAGACATCGGTGAAACAAAATTAGATTTTTTTTAAATACATTGAGTTAATAAATAAAGTCATTTTGTGATTACTCCTACTTACTTGAATGCAGGTTGAGTTCTATTTTTAGATGATTTATTTTATTTTGAAGAACTGTAATCTCACTTCCTGCATTACTCACCCGCTTCACTTAGCTGTCCCTTCTTATTTATTTTTCTCTGCTATTTTCCTCTCTATCGCCCCCTGGCCGTTTGGAAGAGAACAGCGGCTCATGGTGAAACAGCAGTTTTATTTCTCTAAACCTTCTTAATCTGATTGACCGCAGGATGGCGCTATACGTCACGTCTTTACCGTAAATAAACCAAGCAAGCGGACACAATTTACTTTATAAAGGAGAAAAATACAAATGAAACATGTTAATGACTAGTTTTACCCGACAAACAGCATTGTTTAGTAACAATATAAAATAATATTGTTAAAATAATAAAATTGTGTTTGTGTGAGTGTAGTGTTTGTGTGAGTGTAGTGTGTGTGTGAGAGAGCGAGAGAGAGAGAGAGAGAGAGAGAGAGAGAGAGAGAGAGAGAGGGAGAGAGAGAGGGAGGGAGGGAGTGAGACATGAAACAGGAGGACTCGTTACTCTAGCAGAAGCAGGTTACAGATTCGTCCTAAAGTCGGTTCCGTATCATTTGTATTTACCACAGTAGATTATTTCATGCTGGTTTCTTGATTCGGCTCTTTCCTCCTCTAATAACCGCATGTCGGTTGCGGAAAAGCGAACATCCCATCGCGGTGAAACAAACTCGCAGGCTGTGGAGGAAGAGGAGGACCAGCGCAATGATGACGGGCAGATCGGTGAAAGACGTGGACAGATACCAGACTGTCCTCAACTCTCTGCTGGCGCTGGAAGAGAATAAATTCTGCGCCGACTGCAAATCCAAAGGTAGGTGTGTTTGTGTGTTTGTGTGTTTGTGTGTTTGTGTGTTTGTGTGTTTGTGTGCTGAGCATCATGAATGAATGAATGAATGGACCCCCCTCCTCCACCCCTCCACCCCTCTTTACTACGCTACAAGCTGCAGCATCGTGTTCCTCATCCCTCCGCCGGTGGAGCTGGACCACCACACCATCCTCACACCTTCATCTTCACCCTCAGTCTCCGCTGGTGGCAGTAGATGTGGATCAGACACGTGTCTCATCTAAAGAGGTTCGGAGGTTCCGGGTCCGTTCATTCTGACCGGGTCTCATCTGGGTCTATGTTTTAATCCATGTTCTATAATCCGGGAACCTCGGTGGCTGTAATAGTTACAGTAACGTGCTTTTCTTAACCCTTGAATGTCGTCATCGAGAGAGAAAAAAGTGAAAAAATAGCTTCTGTAGCTTCTGCTAATGCTCCTTTGACCTTTGGCGTCCCCCAGGGCGCCGCACTTGGCCCCTTACTTTTTTGTGTATCCACGTTGCCACTGGGTCACATTATAAACAGGTTCAGTCAAGAAATAGTGGATTAAATGTGTGCGACCAAACAGTTGAGCCCAACATTAAAGGGTTGAATTCTCTCCAATACACTGTAAAAAAAACAGTGTGCAGAAATGACGGTAAAAACAAACAAACTGTCAAAGGGAAACAGTAAAAGAGATCATGACATTGTAAACGGTACATCCCCGTAGATGAGATGGTTCATTCCGTTACATCAAGAAACAGTCAATCACTTTGTCTTTTACAGAACACAGAGTTTTACAGTGAAGATCAAAGTATTCCCTGTTCTCCTCATATTCTCATTCAACAAATCTACTCTTTCAAAGTTTACCGCCCTTTACATTTTACCATTTAACAGTGTATGTACCGTAACTCTAAAGACAATTTTTACAGTGCAGAAAGGGACAAAACGCTCTTTTAACACGAGGACTTTACTTTAAAACAACATTTGAAGGACGTGAGTTTTTCCTCCCGACAGTTTACTCAGGAGTTTGTCATCAGACTTTTCCAGGTGTGTTGTTGTTGTTGTTGTTGTTTGTTTGTGTTTGTTTTTCGGGTGGATGTCGGTGAAACTCGACACAAACATCGAGTTCTTGCACTCAGCGAGACTTTGAACGATGTCGTCAGCTGTTTACTGAACCGGTTGGACCACACTGGTGTGTAAACGCTGACGTTTGGTTGTAAACACAGTCAACAGAACCGGTCTGGACTACTTCCTGTTTTGGAGTAAGTCATCAACCAGTCACGTGACTTTAAAATGTTTCTAAACTTAAAGGTTATGTTCAGAACATTTTGCCACTTTAGGTTCAAACATTCTCATACTGTGAAAAATAAAACAGTAATTTACGGTAAAATACCAGAAACTGTTGTTTCCAGTAATTTACTGTAAAAAATAGACGGTGACTATTTACAAACTGTTAGGGCTATATAGTTAATTAATTATATAAAATTACAGTAAATCAACATTATTTTACAAACGTATACCGTTTATTTAGCTTCTTCTGTCTGTAAAAATGATGGGATGCTTCTACTACTTGGTTAAAGTTGGTTGTGTAAGTTTTCATACTAGAAAACCTTTAATTTGTACGGAATGATGATTTTTACGGTAGTGGTATTCTTGTGACGGTTTGATCTTAACTAACAGAATAATACCGTTATTTATTGTTTCTTTATTGGATCTACTTCACCGTCTCTCTTTCAGTCATTTAAAAGTTTACGGAACACTTCTCTGTATCTTCCATGACTCTTTCTTTAGGAGATGAAGTTTTGACTCTTTAGACGGAGAAACACAAATATGACACTATTTTCACTTTTGTACTTTTTTTCTCAGATCAGGAACATTTTTGTTCCAGATGACTTTAATGACTGGAGGATCTTAGATCCACCTGATTCACTCTCTTGAACTTGTTTTATTCTTCTGTGTTTATGATGACACGCAGAAATTCTCACAAACCACGCCCCCTCAGCACCTTCAGCACCTTCATCGTCTTCAGCACCTTCATCGTCTTCAGCACCTTCATCGTCTTCAGCACCTTCATCGTCTTCGTCTCCTCTTCCCTCGTCTGTTAAATCAGACTTTGGGCCATATGGCGGCGTGACGAGGTTGCGTCTAATCTTGTTTGCTTTGACAGAGATTACTTTCTGTTTATCACCTTCCTTCATCTGGGCGAGTGTGAAAAGAAACATGAACTCAGGTTCAGACTCACGCCGCAAAAAAACACACGAAAACGTCGGCGGCGCCGCCATCGTGATTTAGGCCTCCTCCTCAGTCGAACCATGGTTCTGCTTTTTGACGGCAGGTACTGCCTCTGCTCACAACTTCCTGTTCCTCTTTTCCTCTGGACCTGGTTCTGTTCTGTAGTATTTCTTTTTTTATCACTTCCTCACAGTTTGACGCGTCTGTTAGTCTGTCAGACAATGAATGAGGAAATGAGGAAAAGGTGAGCGAGGCAGGTGCATAATGTAGTCACACTTAAACGTCGGGCTGGAGTGTCCAGGGTGTGTGTGTGTGTGTGTGTGTGTGTGTGTGTGTGTGTGTGTGTGTGTGTGTGTGTGTGTCTGTGTGTGTGTGTGTATGTGTGTGTGTGTGTGTGTGTGTCTGTGTGTGTGTGTGTCTGTGTGTGTGTGTGTATGTGTGTGTGTGTGTGTGTGTGTGCGTGTATGTGTGTGTGTGTGTATGTGTGTGTGTGTGTGTGTGTGTGCGTGTATGTGTGTGTATGTGTGTGCGTGTATGTGTGTGTATGTGTGTATGTGTATGTGTGTTTGTGTTTGTGTGCGTGTATGTATGTGTGTGTGTGTGTGTGTGTGTGTGCGTGTATGTATGTGTGTGTGTGTGTGTGTGTGTGCGTGTGTGTGTGTGTGTGTGTGTGTGTGTGCGTGTATGTATGTGTGTGTGTGTGTGTGTGCGTGTGTGCGTGTATGTATGTGTGTGTGTGCGTGTATGTATGTGTGTGTGTGTGTATGTATGTGTGCGTGTGTGTGTGTGTGTGCGTGTGTGTATGTGTGTGTGTGAGTGTAATTGTATGTGTGCGTGTGTGTGTGTGTGTGCGTGTGTGTGCGTGTGTGTATGTGTGTGTGTGAGTGTATGTGTGTGTGTGTGTGTTTGTGTGCGTGTATGTGTGTGTGTGAGTGTATGTGTGTGTGTGTGTGTTTGTGTGCGTGTATGTATGTGTGTGTG
>JBBDHG010000590.1:87500-95000 GCA_037951165.1 Lophius americanus
CATACAAATATTCATACAAACATTCACACAAACATTCATACAAACATTCACACAAACATTCACACAAACATTCATACAAATATTCACACAAACATTCACTCTAACATTCACACAAACATTCACACAAACATTCATACAAACATTCACACAAACATTCATACAAACATTCACACAAACATTCATACAAACATTCACACAAACATTCATACAAACATTCACACAAACATTCATAGAAACATTCACACAAACATTCACACAAACATTCATACAAACATTCAAACATTCATACAAACATTCATACAAACATTCACACAAACATTCACACAAACATTCACACAAACATTCACACAAACATTCACACAAACATTCACACAAACATTCACACAAACATTAATACAAACATTCACTCTAACATTCACACAAACATTCACATAAACATTCATACAAACATTCACACATTCACACAAACATTCACACAAACATTCATACAAACATTCATACAAACAATCACACAAACATTCATACAAACATTCATACAAACATTCACACAAACATTAATACAAACATTCACTCTAACATTCACACAAACATTCATACAAACATTCACTCTAACATTCACACAAACATTCACACAAACATTCATACAAACATTCATACAAACATTCACACAAACATTCATACAAACATTCACACAAACATTCACACAAACATTCATACAAATATTCACACAAACATTCACTCTAACATTCACACAAACATTCACACAAACATTCATACAAACATTCACACAAACATTCATACAAACATTCACACAAACATTCATACAAACATTCACACAAACATTCATACAAACATTCACACAAACATTCATAGAAACATTCACACAAACATTCATACAAACATTCACACAAACATTCATACAAACATTCACACAAACATTCATAGAAACATTCACACAAACATTCACACAAACATTCATACAAACATTCAAACATTCATACAAACATTCATACAAACATTCACACAAACATTCACACAAACATTCTTTAAAACATTCACACAAACATTCACACAAACATTCACACAAACATTCACTCATACATTCACACAAACATTCACACAAACATTAATACAAACATTCACTCATACATTCACACAAACATTCACACAAACATTCATACAAACATTCACTCTAACATTCACACAAACATTCACACAAACATTCACACAAACATTCATACAAACATTCATACAAACATTCACACAAACATTCATACAAACATTCATACAAACATTCACACAAACATTCATACAAACATTCATACATTCACACAAACATTCACACAAACATTCACACAAACATTAATACAAACATTCACTCATACATTCACACAAACATTCACACAAACATTCATACAAACATTCACTCTAACATTCACACAAACATTCACACAAACATTCATACAAACATTCACACAAACATTCATACAAACATTCATACATTCACACAAACATTCACACAAACATTAACACAAACATTGAGTCATTATGGGATGTGATCCTAGAACAGACTGATGACATCATAGAAACAGTCAGGTTGAGTCATTATGGGATGTGATCTCTGTGAACTTGATGGAGACGTATCAGATGTCGTTGGATTCCACCCAGAAACTGTTTATTATTTTATTTATTTGTTCTGTTTATTGTGGACAAACATGTCCGTCCCTGGAGACATTCTAAGGGTCAGAGTAAAAAGAAATAGAAAGTTGGACAGTCTGCAAAGACAGACAAACTGAGCAGCACCTGCGTTTTTGTTCGGTGGGGGACCCCCGGAGAAAAAGGGCGGATCAGAGCTGTGAGTGTGAGATATGGATGGAGGAGGGAGAGGCGGAGGGAGAGGCGGAGGGAGGCGGAGGGAGAGGCGGAGGAGATAAGGAGCGGCGTCCGGGACTCAGAGAAGGAGAAGAGACAAACTCATTTCAGCATTCTGGGACTTCAACACAGCTGTCAGTCTTTCAGCTCCTCCCTCTGCAGACGCCCCTGTTTACAGCTGCTAAGCAGGCTTTGCAGCGTCAGCCGACTATTATTAGTCAGCATGACGACTAATGCTGCAGCCAGACGCTCGCGGCGGCGGCGGCGGCGGCGATAGCCTCCGTCTCTCCTGACCTTCTCGTCCTGATTTCTGACCTTCCCTCCGTTATTCAATTTTCACGTTTTGCTCAGTGACGTCTCGTCGTTTCCTCATTTAAAAGTTTAGAGAACAAAGTTGGTCACCTAGAGAAGCGTCTAAAACAAAGATCCGGTCTGATGACGCAAACAGAACGGGCCTTTCATGGTTCGTAGTTCTGGATGCGATGAAGACTCTGCAGCCAGAATCTGTTTCCTGCCGCCGTTGAGATGAAGGTTTCCTCTGTGATGGTCTCAGATGACCTCAAACGGCTGCTGTCACCCGAGCCTAAAGGCTGCTCCCCCACCTAGTGGTGTAAAGGCCAAGGTGCAGCGCCGGGTCACACAGCAGGGCATGAGAGGAGGAGGAGGAGGAGGAGGAGGAGGAGGAGGAGGAGGAGGAAGTGGGGCCAAGACGAGACGCAGATGTTTGTTCTCTGAAACAGATTTATCTCAACTTTGTTTTGAGCAATGGAGGTTCTGGCTCCCGCCAAAATAAAGTGATTTTCATTTTTGACACCACAGTTGGAAATCATGGATTGTAGAAGCGGCTGCTGGGAGACCAGGTCCATAAAAAGGGGAACCCCAGGTACTGCTGGGTCCAAACACCAGGATTTAAGTTTAGGGTCTCCCAGGCTTTGATGTCCTTCAGACGCTCCAGCAGTGATTTTAAAGTTCTGGCGTTGTCTCTTTTCAAGAGCAGGTAAATGTGGGCGTCGTCTGCATAGAGGTGGTAGAAGATTTCCATGTTTCCTTAAGATCAACCCGAATGGGAGTAGATATAGAGAGAAAGGGATCGGACCCAAGGATGGAACCTTGGGGGACTCCACAGGAGAGACGTCGTGAAGAAGAGTCAACTAGAGCGGTCCCATTTAAAAGCATTAGAGTAGCAGGATCACTGGAGTCTGTGGTGAATAAAAGTCCATTAAAACTTTTTAGAGTGCAGATTCTGGGCTGGGCTGGGCTTTAGTGGGCTGGACTGGACTGGACTGCAGCTTTAGAGACGGTTCTGAATCTGTGAAGGACAAAGTTGTCCAAGTCTGATTTAATCATTTAACTATTTAAGAGTTGTACTGATTGTTGTTTAAAGCAGGACACAACAAACAACAGCGAGACTTCTGCTAACCCTGTTTTCGGACCTTTGGTCCGATAGTTTCCCCAACCTCTCTGAGAAGGCGAGGCGGGATGAGACGGGTTCATAACTTTAATATGGCGCCGACGAGACGCAGGCATGAAGACGAACGTGGAAGTAAAATGTCCTACTGAGAGATGTTGACGCCCACAAACAGGCTGATGGTCACATGACAAACATCCTGCAGGTGTCCACGGTCTGTGTGTGTCAGAGGGAATGTAGGCTAAGTCTCCCACGAAATCCCAGCATGCATCAGGACACCCAACCACTGAGACGGGATTAGTCGAGGTCCCATCTGGATTCTAACTCATAATTGAATTTCAGGCTTGTCAGTCTATAATTGGACCAAAAAGTAGTTCCCCCTCCTCAGTCCTCGACCTTTCACCTCTTACACTCTATTTTACGGTAGGACCGTTTTCTTACTTGTTGCTCTGTTTGAAGTCTTCTCCGGAGACCCGCCCCCCTAAACGTTCACATGACCTTCCTCTCTCTGCCAGGTCCAAGATGGTCATCCTGGAACCTGGGCATCTTCATCTGCCTCCGCTGTGCAGGTATCCATCGAAACCTGGGGGTCCACATCTCCAGGGTCAAGTCAGTCAATCTGGACCAGTGGACCCAGGAGCAGGTCCAGGTCAGATACCACACACCAGAACCAAACATCCAGATGGGGACATTTACCAGTGGGTTCATGGGTGTCATGATGTTCCACCCTGGGGGGTAACCATAGACCCAGCATCCAGACTCTATGACCCCCGTCTGAAGGAGAACAGAACTCAAAAAGCGCCGTTACACTCATATAGACATGATGACTCAGAGTCCAAACGATTGGTTCCGTATATCATAGATCTGGACTTAAAATGAAACCAGCCAAAGTCTAACTAAGAACTTTTCAAGTTTTCACATCCTCACATTCGCCTCGCCCACAAAGACCTTAGTGGGAGGAAGAACAGGATTGATTGTGAGAAACAATCAAACTTCTAAAACCGTTTTTTATCCGATTGTGTCCAAATTTACCTCGTATGAATGTAAACCAGGAGATACAGATTTCATTAATCTAGTATATCATCATGTAATTATTATTATTTCACTCTAATAGTTCATGTTTTACTCACTAGGGGGAGTTTTTAGGGTAAAAACAGGTTCTGAGTAAATGTAAAACTAGTTAACTGTATTTATCTTCATCATTGGGTCACTCTGGGATCTGATCCTAGAACAGACTGGTCAGTATGCGGTTCAGCCTGTCTGGACCTGGTGGTTCTGGTCAGTATGCGGTTCAGCCTGTCTGGACCTGGTGGTTCTGGTCAGTATGCGGTTCAGCCTGTCTGGACCTGGTGGTTCTGGTCAGTATGCGGTTCAGCCTGTCTGGACCTGGTGGTTCTGTTCTCCTGGTGGGATCATTTTGTCAGTCCTTCTTTTACCAGGACTCACCACACACAGCGAGAAGAACAGCGATGAAGGAGCGTCTTGTGGCGATGGTTCTGACCCGACACCGTTTGCTGTCTCTGTGTCACCAGTCCGTTCAGGAGTTGGGAAACGCCAAAGCCAAACGTCTCTACGAGGCGTTCCTACCCGAGCGGTTCCAGCGGCCCGAGACGGACCAGTCCGCCGAGACCTTCATCCGGGACAAGTACGAGAAGAAGAAGTACCTGGACAAGGTCATCGACGTCCAGCTGCTGCGCGTGAGTCCGACCGGAGGTTCTGCCTCGTCTTCTCTGAGGAAGGTCGGTCCGTCTGGAGCGTCTCTAACGCCGATGTGTTTCTTGGTTTTGCAGAAAGAAAAGAGCGTCCACCAAATACGCAAGGAGCCGGTGGTGTTCGAGAAGATGAAGCCGGTGAGTGAGTCTCCTCGTCTTCACGCAGGGAGGAAGGTTCTACAACGTCTGAGCGAAATACAGGGCAGAGAGGCCGAGAGTCGGTTTGAAGAGAGTGACGGCAGTGAGGGGGGGAGTGACGGGGGAGTGATGGGGGGAGTGACGGGGGAGTGATGGGGGGAGTGATGAAGGTCAGAAGAAGGTCATTTCACCTTCAAGGAGAGAAAAAAACAGTTCAGGCTTATCTATCAGTACAAACATGTATTAATGGTATCATCTCTCTCTCTCTCTCTCTCTCTGTCTCTCTCCCTCTCTCTGTCTCTCTCTCTCTCTCTCTTTCTCCCTCTCTCTCCCTCCCTCTCTCTCTCCTACTCTCTCTCTCTCTGTCTCTCTCTGTCTCTCTCTCTCTCTCCCTCTCTCTCTCCTACTCTCTCTCTCTCTCTCTCTCTCTCTCTCTCTCTCTCTCTCTCCCTCTCTCTCTCCTACTCTCTATCTCTCTCTCTCTCTCCCTCTCTCTCTCCTACTCTCTCTCTCTCTCTCTCTCTCTCTCCCTCTCTCTCTCTCTCTCTCTCTCTCTCTCTCTCTCCCTCTCTCTCTCTCTCTCTCTCTCTCCCTCTCTCTCTCTCTCTCTCTCTCTCTTTCTCCCCCTCTCTCTCTCTCTCTCTCTCCCCTCTCTCTCTCCTACTCTCTCTCTCTCTCTGTGTCTCTCTCCCTCTCTCTGTCTCTCTCTCTCTCTCTCTCTCTCTCCCTCTCTCTCTCCTACTCTCTCTCTCTCTCTGTGTCTCTCTCTCTCTCTCTCTCTGTGTCTCTCTCCCTCTCTCTGTCTCTCTCTCTCTCTCTCTCTTTCTCCCTCTCTCTCTCTCCCTCTCTCTCTCCTACTCTCTCTCTGTCTCTCTCTCTCTCTCCCACGACAGAAAAAAGAAGTCACCCTGAAGAGGGATACTCAGGCTGTAACGGACCTTCTGGGTTTAGGTACTGGATCACACAAACATCTACAAACACGATAATGAATGATGAAGAACTGAAAACATGGACCATCATCAGTAAATTCAGTTAGTTCTCGGTTTGGACGACTGCATTAGAAGTAATATCCATGATGTCATCAGTCTGTTCTAGGGTCAGATCCCATCATGACTCAACCTGACTGTTTCTATGATGTCATCGGTCTGTTCTAGGGTCAGATCCCATCATGACTCAACCTGACTGTTTCTATGATGTCATCGGTCTGTTCTAGGGTCAGATCCCAGAGTGACTCAGTGATGAAGATGAATGAATTTAACTAGTTTTTCTGAGTTCAGGATTAAACCAGACAGATTTCCTGGAGTCGATTCATTCCTTCATGTCCTGGTTGATTATTTTAACCACGTCTCCATTCCACCCTTCATTAGATGCTCCTGCTCCGAGTCCTGCTCCGTCTCAGGGTGGAGGAGGTGTAGCGGCCGGCAGAGAGATCCCGGCAGTGACTAATCCAGTTCTCTCCCACTCTGCTCTGGATCTATTTAGCTCCCTTCCAGCGCCCTCCTCTGCTTCCTCCACCAAAACCACGGTAGAAGATGACATTGTGTAACATCTTCTCTCCACAGACCTACAGATGTTTGTTTTAGCTCCAGAGATGATTTTGTTGGTTCCACCACTTATATCGCAACTGAAATATGGATTTGGATGCTAACACAATAAGCTAAGATGATGCTAACACAATGAGCTGAGATGATGCTAACACAATGAGCTAAGATGATGCTAACACAATGAGCTGAGATGATGCTAACACAATGAGCTGAGATGATGCTAATGTAATGAGCTGAGATGATGCTAATGTAATGAGCTGAGATGATGCTAGTGTAATAAGCTAAGATGATGCTAACACAATGAGCTGAGATGATGCTTACACAATGAGCTGAGATGATGCTAACACAATGAGCTGAGATGATGCTAGTGTAATAAGCTAAGATGATGCTAACACAATGAGCTAAGATGATGCTAACACAATGAGCTGAGATGATGCTAACACAATGAGCTAAGATGATGCTAACACAATGAGCTGAGATGATGCTAATGTAATAAGCTAAGATGATGCTAACACAATGAGCTAAGATGATGCTAACACAATGAGCTAAGATGATGCTAACACAATGAGCTAAGATGATGCTAACACAATGAGCTGAGATGATGCTAACACAATGAGCTAAGATGATGCTAACACAATGAGCTGAGATGATGCTAATGTAATGAGGAACATGGAAATAATCAAGGACCCTCTAGAATTATTGGCACCTTTAAAAGAAAGTGAGAAAGAAATGAATCACATCGTAACTTAAACAAATGTTTTTCTCTCAAACATTGACGCCACATTTCTCCATCTGTGGAGAGAACACAAACACAAGGCTGGTGCCG
>JBBDHG010000590.1:100000-110000 GCA_037951165.1 Lophius americanus
GCCCCTTCTTGTTTCTGGAGTGGGTGGAGAAGAGTGTGAGGAGTTATCTGTGACAGAAGAGGAGCAGCAGGAGTGAAGGGAAAGGTTTCCAAGATGGAGGTGAGAGAAGTTCTGCTGGATGGTTTAGAGATGGTGGTTCTGAGCAGAAGACAGGAGGCAGAGATGAAGATGTTCAGATGTTCTCTGGGAGTGAGGAGGAAGGACAGGATTAGAAAGGAGACATCAGAGGGACAGTCCAGGTGAGACGTCCTGGAGACAAAGTCAGAGAGGACAGACTGAGATGGTTCTGACCCGTGAAGGGGAGGAGCGAAGAGGAGGTTTCTGGATGTGGTGAGAGGACATGCAGTTGGTTGGTGTGACAGAGGAAGATGCAGAGGACAGATGATCTGCTGTGGAGACCCCTGAAGGGAAGAGACCTACGATGAAGGAGAAGGAGAACCAGACTGTGTTTGGATCTATTGCTGGCCTGTGGTTCTGGTTCTGAACCGATGTCTCCTTGTGTCTCTTGAGTGTCATGTGATCGACAGAGTCCAGGTCTGAAGTCGCCGTCATGTCAGGAGCAAACTGGTTTCTTTCTGGGGCGTGAAGGATCGGATCTGTCAGATCTCCGTGTTTTCATCCACCCTTCTCCACCCCTCCCACCCACGCCTCCACCCACCATCTGTGATGCGACGTCTCTCCAAGTGTTTCTGTTTCTCCTACGATGCATGAAGTCATCAGTGTAAATAATATTTCCATCTGTTGCTGCTTAAAGGGGCATTCTGGGTAAAAATGAGCCGGTAGGATAAACATGGCGGGTCTACCGCTCTGTCCAGAACCTCCCCACCGGGTCATCGGTGGTGGTCGGTACCTGGTGCTGATCCAGGAGGGTCTGCTTGTAATCTATTCCTGTTCTGTCTCCTGGATCTCCTGTGAAGAAGATCAGATGAAGGAACGTACCGTTTAACCTTTTAAAACTACACTCATGAAAATGTCTCCAGCTTTTCTTTCTCACGCTTTGATTTGTTGTTCAGCCGGTGAAACGGGAGGAAGTTACAAAATCTATGAAATACTCCAAATAAACATGGTTTTGATTTAATGTGATGCTTTGTGTTTATTTGAAAATATTTAAATGTTTTTAGAGCATCTAACTTTTACAGCATCCTCTGGAATTAATCTTTATTGTCTAAAACTATAATCTTTAATTCAAATTCATAAAACATTAAATGTAACTGAAGCATATTTTATATTTCTATCTTCACCTGTGTGAGCAGGAACTCTGAGGTGGTGAACAGGTACTTCCTGTTTGACTGGGGTATAAATATGAGGTGACACAGGTCCGATCCTCTCTGAGGTTCTTCACCATGATGAAGACCAGAGAACACAGCAATGAGGAGCAAAGAAAAGTTGTAGAGCTGCACAAATCTGACAATGGAGACAAGAACATCTCTCAGCAGTTCAAAGGTCAGTTTGAACAGTTAGATGAATAATGAAGAAGTTTAAAGAGACTGGAGATGTTAGACATCCACCTGGAAGAGGACGTGTCTGTAAACTGACCCCACACACTGTGAGGAGGATGGTTGGACTGGATAAAGACTCTCCAAGGATCACAGCTAGAGAGGTCAGAGGTCAGTTGAGACCAAAGTAGAGCTTTTTGACTACAAACATCTAAGATGGGTGTGGCCTAGCAAGAAAGAAAGCCCTGGAGAAAAGCCCCTCATACCCACTGTGAAGTCTGGTGGTGGATCTGGATGCTGTGGGGCTGTTTTTCTTCCAAAGGTTCTGGACATCGTGTTAAAGACATGGTTCCATGGACTCCATCAAACACCAGCAGAGACTGGATGAAGACCTAAAAGCCTGTCAGAACCTTAAAGTGGGTCGTGGTTGGACCTTCCAGCAGAACAATGTTCTGAAGATCACCTCAACATCAACCCAAGAATGGTTCAGAGGTCACAGAACCAGTCACCAGGTCACCAGGGTGGACCTCAGAACCTGAAGGAGGTGGAGAGGTTCTGTGTGGAGGAATGGTCTCAGATCTTCTCCACATGTCCTCAGACCTCCTCACAGACTACAGGAGGAGACTCGGGGCTGTTCTTCTGGAAACTCTCAGTTGAAGAGATCCAGAACCGACTCTGCACCTCCTGGATTTTCTGCATCAGAACTGGAAAAGTTGGATTTTGGACTTTGGGTTCATCAGTCGGCCCAGAACTCAGCTCAAAATAAATATTTGAAATGAAATATGTGGAAATAACCGCCAAACAAATGTCTGTGATTCAAATAAACTTTATTGACTTTGCGTCCAGATGTCAAAGGTCATGCAAATACAGGCTTCTGAATCCAAAATCCTTTTTTTTCCTCAGTTTGGTTCCGTTTTCTTATAAAACTACGTTCACCTGAAGAAACCAATTCTGCAGCGTACAAACCACAAAAATACCAGTTTTACATTATCAAATACTGCACATACAAAACATTTACAAAGCACAGGTAGAAAATTACAGCTCCCTTTATTTTCTTCTTTGCCTTAAACTCAATCCTTTCATCAGACGGTCTGTGAACTTTGACCTTTAGAACGTTCAACGCCCCCCGCTTGAAAAGGATAAGGTCGGTTAATAAAGACAGAACCTCATCTAACAGCACCAGTAGCCCGATCCAGCATCGCCGAAAGTTCTGACGCGCCCCCTCCTGTTTTCATTTAACTCCTACACTGTAAAAAAGAAAAAAAAATCTGTAAAATTTACGGTAAAATAACGGCAGCTGTGGTTGACAGAATTTTACCGTAAAAAAACACATTCATCATGTAAGAAAACATTACGGTAAAAAAACCTAAAAACAGTTATAATGTAAACCTTTTTATGGTTTCTTACATAAAATAACAGTAAATTATATGAATTTCAGACTTTTAACCTAGAAATCAACATTATGTCACAAATACATACCGTATTTTTTTGTATCTTCTGTCTGTCAAAAATTAAGGGATGCTGTTGTCAATTGGCTAAAGTTAGTTATTTATGACTTCATACAAGTAAAATCTTCTTTTTACGGTACAATTCTTTCACAGTAATGACTTTGTACTTCTATTTGTAACATTGTGACATTGTTCCTCTAATCCTTACAAAAGTTGTATTTTCACAGTAAAATTCTGTGTTTTCCACTGATTGTTTGTTTTTACAGTATTCTCTACTGACCATTTCTTTTTAGCGTTTAAGTAAAAAAATTCCATTTACTGTAATCATCTGTGATTAATTAGTAAAAGTAAATGTTTGTTTGTTTTTAAATGGAGATATACCGTAATGTTTTGTACATGGTGACCGTTATTTTTTTTACAGTACAATTCTGCCAATCACAGCCGACGGTATTTTACCGTAAATTTTACGGATTTTTTAGTACAAATCTTTGCGGTCTGTCATTTTTGCGTTAGAGGTTCCAGGTTGGTTTGGCGTCTGTTCTGTGCTTTGGCGGTTTCGATCGGACGATTGCCATCTTCAGGGTTGGGGGAGGGGCTAAACTGGCCTTAACATCGACTCACAGGTGACAAAAACGCCGACTCGGGAAACTTTTGCTGTGACTGGACATTTGTAGGTGTGGACGAAGACAAACTGACGAAGCTAAAATACCCATCAGCCCCTAACATAACGTCTGCTTCGTTCTCGCCGCCGGCTGTTACACGTGGAAAGCATGCGTCACACGAAAAGTAAAAATGCAAAGATAAGAATTTCATAGCTGAAATGGGCCGGCGTTAAAATCGCAGATATTCACAAAGCGCCGTCTGCTGACTGTCAATCTCTTCTGGTTCTGGAGGGTTCATCTCTACTCTTCATCAGCTGGTACGGATCCGGCCCGAGGTCCGACGCCGGAGCGGAACATCAGACGCTACAGTCCGAGGTTATTGCCAGATGTCGCTCAAAAAAATGGAAGGCTAGGTTCATGCTACGTAAAGATGCAGCGTCAGCTGAATAAACGCATTTCTATTCATTTCATTATATCCCCAAAAAGTCAGGGAACGTCGTCAACGCAAACCGTAAACCTTAGTGTGAGGAAGAACTGGATTCATTTTGGGAAAGGCCAGTTGCAAATTTTTGCCACTAGGGGGAAAAAAACGCTGTTTCTCAGCAATAACATCCGAACAGATAGACTGATTTAGTCCGAATGAAACGAATCGAGGCGTTAAAATATCAAACTTTACTCTGATAGTTCACTTTTTAACCTCTAGGGGGAGAAAAGGTTTTTTTCGGACATAACATCCTAACAGCAGGACAGATTTTGTCCGATTATGCTGCAAATAAATTGACTCGATATTCGTATTTTTAATATTTTATTCTAAAAGTTCCCATTTTTCTCCCTAGGGGGAGCTTTTATCTTCTTCTTTTTTAAAACACTGTTTTAGGACATAACTTCTTATTTGAGGAGGGGATTGCTTGTACAACGCAGGGGGTCGGGGGCTCTTTGGCGACAAACCCTTGCTGTCAGCGACCACAGCTTAAGCCTGGTTTGATATTGTTCTGGAACTAATGGATTTCTTCACACTCTTCGTCACCCCTCATCATCGTCATTATTATAATATCATATTCATAAAAGGTTAAATAGAAGAAAAGTGTCGGAGTGACCATGCTGCAAATGTTCTCAAGCTCAAAGTAGTAAAACCAAAACAATCGTTTCTTCTGATAGACAGATTGATCGGTGTGTGTGTGCGTGTGTGTGTGTGTGTGTGTGTGTACGTGTGTGTACGTGTGTGTACGTGTTTGTACGTGTGTAGGGGGGGGTTCATGCTAGTGTCAATCACAGCACAGGAAGCAGAATTACACAGACAGGAAGCAGAGGAAACCTGAACCCGACGGGACGGACAAACTCCGTCGTACGGCGGCTCAGAAATACATTCAGAAAACTTTACAGATACACGTTCAGAACTTCGATACAATATTTCAAGCAAAAAATACATTTGTGGAAACGTTCAGTCGTGTGCTACAAATAAGTGACGCCGCGTCTCCGCCACAAATAAGGCCATCGTTAAAAAGAACAAGCCCTCGTTTTTGTGGAAATCTAAAAAGCAGGTTTTTAGCCCTCGCCGCCTCGCTGACCGACTTCCGCCCTTTCAGAATAAAAGCTCTCTCCTTACAAAAATAAAAGACTTTTCCGCCCGACGCCTCGGGTTGATTATAAATGTTTTTGCACGTAATAAAGTTTGTAGGGTTTTACAGGAAAAGCAAGCGAGCGTTTACATTCCAGCCTCGGCCCGTTCAGTCCAAACCCAGAACTTCCTGTTCTCACATAAACCTGTCCTAAACTACAAACTTCAGAGAATCTACCTCACACTCAAAAACACCATAATATATACTTAAGTTAGGAATGCAAGGATTTTATTATCCATCTAAATTCATTTTCAGACGATCAGATTTAATATTTTCTATCATGTCGAGTCGATGTGAATAATTCAGAGACGTTCTTAGAGCGGATAGATTATATATATATATATATATATATATATATATATATATATATATATATATATATATATATATATATATATATATATATATATATATATATATATATATATATATATATATATATATATATATATATATATATATATATATATATATATATATATATATAAATATATATATATATATATATATAAAATTATATTTATATATATATATATATATATATATATATATATATATATAATATATATATAATATTATACATATATAACATGTGAAAATCAATATACGTAATAATTAATCATAATAAATGTCATATAATTCCATATAATAAATAATTCAATTATAAAGACGTGTATTTTACTCAGAGTTGCCCTAAATGTGGAATTCACCAATCAGCCATAACATTACAACCACTGAGAGCTGAAGTCAGAATAACATTTTCTGTTCACCATGATAACCTGTCGGTGGGCGGGATCTATTAGCTGAGTGAACATTCTGTCATCGAGGTTGTTGTTTTGGAAGCGGGGAAAATAGCCACAGGTGAGGACCTGAGTGATGTCACTGCGTTGCGAGAGGAGCTCTCCTGGAGGCCAAAGGGAGAACTACACAATATAAGGCAGGTGGTTTTAATGTTATGGCTGATCACTGGGAGAACTGAGAAGTTTTATAGTTAGTTATTTGATTTATTCACATGGACTCAACATGATTCAATGTGATGATTTTTTTTTTGTATAAAATAAAAACTAGTGATATTTGTGATTAAAGTTTTTTGAGTGTAAAAGTTACAAACGTCACTCAACTTCACAAAAACCCTTCAGACTCCTGACCTCCTCTCACTCCTCCCTGTGAAAGGAGTCGGAGTCCAAATACATATGACCAGGTGACAAAACTGCCGTTCTTCCTGCCACACCACCAAAATAAAAGCCCTAATCTACAGAAAATGCTACGGAGTTTTTAGCTGAAAGTCCTGCTGCTTAAATTCTCTTTACTTCAGTTTTACAAGACGCTCTTTAATAAATATCTACACTTTAAACGACACACTTCCAAAACTACACACTGAAAAAGGCAACTTCCCTTCTGGCGGCAGGAATCAAAGTTTGGCTCTCGATAAAAAAAAAAAAACGCTTCTTAAAGTCACATCTTTTTGAGTTTCCTCTTTCTCTCTCTCTCTTATTCTCTCCATCTCTATCTCTTATTATTATTATTATTATTATCTCTCTCTCTGTCTGTGTGTCTCTCTCTCACTCTCTCTCTCTCTCTATCTCTCTCTATCGCTTTCTCTTTTTTACTCTCTCTCTCTTAATAATAATAATAATAATACATTTAATTTATAATGCACTTATTCTCTCTCTCTCTCTCTCCATCTCTATCTCTTATTATTATTATTATTATTATCTCTCTCTCTGTCTGTGTGTCTCTCTCTCTCACTCTCTCTCTCTCTATCTCTCTCTATCGCTTTCTCTTATTTACTCTCTCTCTCTGTCTGTGTGTCTCTCTCTTATTCTCTCTCACTCTCTCTCTCTTAATAATAATAATAATAATACATTTAATTTATAATGCACTTATTCTCTCTCTCTCTCTCTCCATCTCTATCTCTTATTTACTCTCTCTCTCTGTCTGTGTGTCTCTCTCACTCTCTCACTCTCTCCCTCTCTCTCCCCCTCTCTCTCTCTCTCTCTCTTATTCTCTCCATCTTTATCTCTTATTTACTCTCTCTCTCTGTCTGTGTGTGTCTCTCTCTCTCACTCTCTCTCTCTCACTCTCTCTCTCTCACTCTCTCTCTCTCTCCCTCTCTCTCCCCCTCTCTCTCGACAAAAAGCTCACACTGAAGAGAATGTGTGCACATACCATAATTTACATCATGCCGGTTGTCCACAAAAATA
Source organism: Lophius americanus (assembly GCA_037951165.1). Lineage (NCBI taxonomy): Eukaryota > Metazoa > Chordata > Actinopteri > Lophiiformes > Lophiidae > Lophius > Lophius americanus. The sequence goes on from JBBDHG010000590.1 coordinate 107,310, forward strand.
GATACAAACTCATAATCTACATAAAATAACTTCATTTAAATGAAGGGTCCAGCGAAGGAGAGGAGGAACTGGACAGGAAATGGAACCGCCATGTAAAAAGGGGCGTGTCTGGTATCATCAGGTGAGCTCGTAAACATGCAGGAGTTCCAGGTGACGCTTCAGAAAACCTGGAGATTTGATGACGTTCTCAGGATTGACAGATTAAAAGAGTTAAAAACACAAAAACAACATTTACATCTTTAAGAACCCAGTCAGCACCAGCAGCTCCGTTTGTCCTGCTACTCCTAGAATCAACCTTTAACTTCGACAGCAGACCGGTCGGCCTTACTTCTCAAATACAGATTCAATACTTCAGATGATAATTAGGAACAAAGAATAAATAAATAAATAAAATAGATAGAGATAACGAGTTAAATATCTCTTATCAGGAGAAAACAAGCGCCAATGTTGTTTGTTTCTCTTAAATCTGTTGCTACGGCTACGAGAATCCGGATCTCCGATGTAAACAACCTGGTTTTTTTAGATCTCATTTAGGCGGGAAAACGGTCGTGATGATCTCCTCATCACGAGTAACAGACAAAAATAATCATACACCAACATGGCTGCTCGCAGCTTCCGTATTTTTCAATAAATGGTCGAATGCGGACGTTTTTTTTTTCTAAATAACATAATTACAAAATAAAAGTCTTAAGTTTTAAGATTCCTGCCTGACAGGAAACAGGAGGAGTGACTTCCCCCCTGAAATACGTAAAACCACTTCAGACGGCGGCGCCACCATCGCCCTCACCTCAATAGTCAGAAAACAATAAAAGAAGAAGAAAGAAAAACTCATTTACATTTACAGCGAGTTACAGTCAGAAGAAGAAGAAGGTCAAAGGTCGTAGTTGGTACCAGCTGCGTCCTCACCAGAGATGGCGTGAAAGACAATCCATCAACTAGGAAGAAAAAGAAGACACCATGATGGCGAGGTCCAGACGGGTGTAGGTGCTGGTACCTACAGAGAGAGAGAGTGAGAGTTTGGCGCCCCCTGGAGGTTGACCGCAGGAATCCCAGATAAGAGCTGGACGCGTCTCCAGGAGTCTTTGTGCCCAGATCCTGCTGTGGCGGAATAGTCCTTTAAATCCTTCAGATGAAGGCGGGATCAGAGACGGTTGATCGGGCCGCCGGATGACGTCATGTGTCCTCAGTGATTGTGCTCTCCATCCCTCCCTCCCTCCCTCCATCCCTCCGCCCCTCCACCCCTCCATCCCTCCGCCCCTCCATCCCTCCATCCCTCCGTCCCTCCGTCCCTCCGCCCCTCCATCCCCCTCCCTCACTTGTTTCTCATCACGGAATCCAAACCGCCGTGAAGGAAAAGAAGATTTTAAATCTCAGGATACAAACAAACATGCAGGATGCAGCCGCCACAAACATAAAGACAAATATCTTTATATATATATATATATATATTTATATATTTATATACGTAGATATAAACTCTAACCCGTGAAAGTCTAGAAAGGAAGTGTTGCTACTTGATATAATAACCTTTAAAGGCGGGTCTTCCAGGCGTTTGGCGTTCTGTCCTCAGAGGGACTCTTGTTTTTTTTTGCATTCCATCTAAGTCAGAGACGGTGCTACGAACTCCAGCTTCATCTAAGTTCTCCACCCACTGATCACACCAACAACAATAACAACAACGATTGCTTTGGTTTTAAAAAATAATGTCTTTCTTAGTTTGGCATAGAGAGTTTAAAGACTGGCCTGACGCGCCAACGACACCGCCGGAGAGGGTGGAGGAGGCTACGTGTTCCAAAGATCAGGTCTGCTTCAAGTCCGTCTTTTCCTGCAGCTAGAAAACACAGGTGCATGGGTGGAGGCTGTGGGGGCTGGTGCATGGGTGGAGGCTTTGGCCACTGGCGCATGGGTGGAGGCTGTGGGGGCTGGTGCATGGGTGGAGGTCGTGGGCGCTGGTTTGAGGGAGGGAGGCTCTGGGCACTCTTTGACGGGCGGAGGCTGAGGGCACTGGTTGATGGGTGGAGTCTGTAGGAGGTGGAGGCATGAATGTCTTCCTGCTCAGATGCGTGTTTCCTGTCTTCAGATACAGTGGCTGTGTATGTACAGTACGAGTGTCCGTGTCTACGTGATGTGGGGTCTACTGGGGGTCTACTGGGGGTCTACTGGGGGTCTACTGGGGGTCTAGGTGCAGGAGGGGCTGGTGGCGCTCTCCAGGGAAGACTGGGAGAGGCGTCTGGTGAGGGGTCCGATGCTGGGGTCTGCCAAAGAGGAGGTAGGGAACAGCTTGTACCAGCCGCTGACGGTGGCAGAGAGGTCCAGGTCCTCCAGGAGGATCTGGACCATTCCCATGAAGCACTTGTGGTCCATCCGCCCGTAATCCCCCCACACTATGACCTAGAGGGGAGGACAGGTGTTGACAGGTGTCATTCACAGCAAAACCCTTAAATAGTAAGAAAAAGACTTTAAAGGTTTTAAAGTCGTTGACGGACGAGACGAAGACAAAAACTCAGAATGTCTTCAAGAGTCGATAAATAAAAGAATAGAAATACGTGAAGAAGAAGATTTGAGCGGATGATAAAAAACATACGGTTTTAAATGAAGGTAGAAATAAAAGTAAAAGTAAAAACCTGAGGAAAGATCATTTATCACAATCATTTCTAAAGACATTTTGCAATAAGCCGATAAATATAATAA
>JBBDHG010000590.1:117500-118770 GCA_037951165.1 Lophius americanus
ACGGTGCAGTAAAGGTTAAACGGTGCAGTAAAGGTTAAACGGTATAGGACATGGTTAAACGGTGTAGGAGATGGTTAAACGGTGTAGGAGATGGTTGAACGGTGCAGTAAAGGTTAAACGGTGCAGTAAAGGTTAAACGGTATAGGACATGGTTAAACGGTGTAGGAGATGGTTAAACGGTGTAGGAGATGGTTAAACGGTGTAGGAGATGGTTAAACGGTGTAGGAGATGGTTGAACGGTGCAGTAAAGGTTAAACGGTGCAGTAAAGGTTAAACGGTATAGGACATGGTTAAACGGTGTAGGAGATGGTTAAACGGTGTAGGAGATGGTTAAACGGTGTAGGAGATGGTTAAACGGTGTAGGAGATGGTTGAACGGTGCAGTAAAGGTTAAACGGTGCAGTAAAGGTTAAACGGTATAGGACATGGTTAAATGGTGTAGGAGATGGTTAAACGGTATAGGACATGGTTAAACGGTATAGGACATGGTTAAATGGTGTAGGAGATGGTTAAACGGTGTAGGAGATGGTTGAACGGTGCAGTAAAGGTTAAACGGTATAGGACATGGTTAAATGGTGTAGGATGGTTGCCACTGGAGACGTTTAACGAGTTAAAAAAGAAACATTGTTGTTCTGACAACAGACTTCTGATATAAATGATCTTTATAAGATTTAATTCAGTGTTTGTGTCTCACTGAAGATTTAACGGGACTTTTAGTGTTTTTATATTTTTACTTCTTCTTCTTTTATTTCTTAGGATGACTTTTAAAAGCCTCCTGTGTTGAGAAGGAACATTTGTCTCAGAACACTGAAAGCAGTGAATCTGGGCCGGTTAAATGTTGCAGAACTAACGTTTGGGTATAAATAAATCAACTAAACTACAACTTTTTGTCAGGATGTGAATATTTTGCTGGTAAAAGAAGAAGAAGTGAAATAATCGTCCTGCCGACGGTAAAATAAGAACAAGAAGGTAAAAATGAAAAAACATGATTAATGTGACATGTGGCATCAAAGGGCAGTGGGAGGGGCTTGGAGAAGAGCGCAGCAGAGGAGAACAAGTGGAAGAAGGTGATGAGGAGAGATGGGTGAAGAGGAGAAAGATGGGTCCTGTGGGGGCTGGAGAAGAAGAGGGGGACGCTACCTGCTGCTTTCTATTTATAATCCTGCAGCGAAGAATGTGTGTGTGTGTGTGTGTGTGTGTGTGTGTGTGTGTGTGTGTGTGTGTGTGTGTGTGTGTGTGTGTGTGTGTGTGTGAGTGTGTGTGTGTGCGTG
>JBBDHG010000591.1:0-10000 GCA_037951165.1 Lophius americanus
GTCTACACTGTAAAACATGTCTAATCTGTCTACACTGTAAAACATGTCTAATCTGTCTACACTGTAAAACATGTCTAATCTGTCTACACTGTACAACATGTCTAATCTGTCTACACTGTAAAACATGTCTAATCTGTCTAGACTGTAAAACATGTCTAATATGTCTACACTGTAAAACATGTAGAATCTGTCTACACTGTAAAACATGTCTAATCTGTCTACACTATAAAACATGTCTAATCTGTCTACACTGTAAAACATGTCTAATCTGTCTACACTGTAAAACATATCTAATCTGTCTACACTGTAAAACATGTCTAATCTGTCTACACTGTAAAACATGTCTAATCTGTCTACACTGTAAAACATGTCTAATCTGTCTACACTGTAAAACATGTCTAGTCTGTCTACACTGTAAAACATATCGAATCTGTCTACACTGTAAAACATGTCTAATCTGTCTACACTGTAAAACAAGTCAAATATGTCTACACTGTAAAAAAATAATATCCGTTTACACTGGAAACAAGACAAACCTGTCTACACTGTAAAACAAGTCAAATGCTATTCGTTCATTTAAAGTTATTTTTACCGTGAGTGAATAACCTGTAAGTTTTTATAGTAAGTCCTTTTTTTCCACTTACATCGGTGAACATCTGTTGTTTTTATGCCCACATTTGGCAGAAAGGATAAAAATGTAATTATTAATTAACTGAAGAAAAAAACTATGAAGACAAGTTAAAAAAAAATAGTTAAAAACAAAAATTAATAATATTTCCTTTATCAAGAAAAGGTGTTTTTAAATGAAATCCTTAATCAAACCAAAAACAATACTTTAATCAAATAATATAAATAATAGCTTTTTTCAAAAGTAATAAATGATTGGTAACAAATCTGTAACAAAAGCGAGTTCATGTCATTTAAGTGTAAATTTTGTGAGTGTAGTTCTGAAGCTAACTGTTAGCGCCGCGGTATTCAGTTCATGTTCTGGCTGCAAACATCCCACAGGCGTGAGCGCCTGTCCGTCAGCGGCTGGTCTGACTCCGCCTCCTCCCGTGTTCCTAGAGGGCCGACAGAGACGCAGTTTGTAGATTCTAGTTGATCCTGTGGTCAGACTCAAGGTTATTAGCCGCCGCCACCGCCTACAGCAATCCTCTTCTGCAACATCAACACATCCTCAGGCCTCAGATCGAACGCCGCCGTAGAAACCTTCAACCGACCTTCTGCCGGAGCGAGCAAACACCAGAGAGAGAGAGGGAGGGAGAAGGAGAGAGGGAGGGAGGGAGGGAGAGAGGGAGAGAGGGAGGGAGGGAGGGAGAAGGAGAGAGGGAGAGAGGGAGGGAGAAGGAGAGAGGGAGGGAGGGAGGGAGAGAGGGAGAGAGGGAGGGAGGGAGGGAGAAGGAGAGAATGAGATGGAGCGATAGAAGGAGAGGGAGAAGTAGAGGGAGAAGGAGAGGGAGAGGGAGGGAGAGAAGGAGAGGGAGGGAGAAGGAGAGGGAGGGAGGGACCGAGAGAAGGAGAGAGAGAGAAGGAGAGGGAGAAGGAGAGGGAGAAGGAGAGGGAGGGAGGGAGGGAGGGAGAGAAGGAGGGAGAGAAGGAGAGGGAGAGGGAGGGAGAGAAGGAGAGAAAGAGAAGGAGAGGGAGGGAGAGAGGGAGAGAGAGAAGGAGAGGGAGGGAGAGAGGGAGAGAGAGAAGGAGAGGGAGGGAAGCAGCTCTAAATGAGTTTCGAGGAAGAGTTTGAGAGATGAAGGTTAGAAGGAACATCAAACACTTTTGTTTAGTTTCGCCTCACCATTTCAGATAAACGCGTCAATCATCAGACAGTTTTAAAGAAGAATTCTGTGGATTCGTTCACATTTGCTCAAAAGCCTCAGGACTCTCTCCGCTGTGGGCGGGATCTATCGTGTGAGGTCACAGAGTGAGGAAGCGGCGTCCATGTTTGCTTTAATGAAGTCAGTGACCCTCTGAGCGGCGACACGTCGAGCGCCCAGCGGATTTATGCACTCCCGCTCCGAGGCTCCGGTTCCGTACGGAGGACAGACCCGACTCCGTGTGACACTCCCAACACATCCCCGCAATTTACAGCCGGCGACCCGCTTCGGACGGCGGGCCCATAATTAACGCTGACACGGCGCCGCTGCAGAGAGGAAGCGGGAGCGCCGGACCGCCGCTGATTCCTGAGTGGTTCGGGAGAACGCGTCATTAGCATCACGGGCTAATCTGAATTTTCATCTCGCTTTATGGGAATTCCATAAGGAGTTAAAGGAGATGGAGGGAGCGGGTGGAGGAAGCGGGTGGAGGGAGCGGGTGGAGGGAGCGGGTGGAGGGAGCGGGTGGAGGGAGCGGGTGGAGGGAGCCGGCGGAGGGAGCGGGCGGAGGGAGCGGGCGGAGGTGGGTGGGGACGGAGACTCTCCTGCAGAGACAGAACGTCCCGCCTTCATTATTTACCGCATTCTAACTTATTCAAACGTACTAAATCGTTTGTGGGCGGAGATCTGGAGGAGAGACGTGGCGTTCGGACGAGGAGACGTCTTTCCTCGGCGCGGCCTCGGAAACAGGCGACGGCGAGCCGCCGGTTGAAGCGGCGGCGGCTGTTTTACATTCCAATTATCCTGCCTGACAGGCTTTACTGCCGCGCCTCGATGCCGAGGTCTCGTCCCGCCGACGGTCCAGGTGATGTCAGCGGCGGGATAATGAGATGAGATCGTTCCTCTCGCCTCCTCGCTCACTTTCCTCCTTCCTTTCCTCCGAGCTGAACGCGGCAGAATTAACCCTCAGGTTTGTGTTTTCACCTGGACCAGGACCAGGATCAATCAGGTTTAAGGGTCTGTGGGTCAGAACTCTGAGACGCTCATGAAATATTTAACTCAGCAGAGACAGGAGGTGAAAGTTGTGAAGCCACGCCCCCTCGCCTCCTCGCTCAAACGCTGCATTAGCCACGCCTCTGGCTGGAGTTTCTGAACTTAGGTGTATTTTCTGATTGGAGCAGCAGAATCGTGGATTCTGTCGGATCACCGGGTTTAAGAGGCTGATGGAGATATTAGAACAATATTTACTCAGATCTTCATTAAATATTTAACAGCAAATACAAAGACGCGTTTGTGTTTTTGTCCTGATCTCTAATGAAGCCGCCGGGAACTGCGTGCGTGTCGCAGGTAAACAGACGGCATCCTGGGAATACGGACGGAAATGAAAGCTGCTGCTGTTTTTCTCTTTACCAGATGAAAGGAAACATTTATCGGCGCTCTGATTTCCTCAAAGACGACCTTCTGATTCTTTTTACAGCGTAAAGCGGATTTACACTGTAAATCAAGAGTTTGAAGAACGTCAAAAAAAATACATCTTATGTTTAATCTCTCAAGAAGGTGGTGGTGGTGGATGGATGGACCAAATCCCTCTTCATTAAATCTCTTTTTTGTCATTGTTTATAATCGGCTGAACTCGAGTAAATGTGAGCGGTTCCGTCTGGTTCTGAGGTCCGGTCGGTAGCGAGATGTTTTTGCAGTGCAGCGCTCGGTTCTGACCTGACGGGTTTTTCTTCTCTGTCTTTCTCTCCCGGCAGCCATGGAGGTGAACCTGCAGAAGGCGTTGGCCGAGGCCTCGGAGACCTGCACCCAGGAGTGTCTGATACTGGGTCACTCCGACAGCTGCTGGATGCCCCCAGCTCTGGCCCACTTCCAGGGTCCCGGTACCAACAGCCCCGCCTCCGCCTCCGTCCCCACCTCCGCCTCCATCTCCGGCCCGATGGCCGGCTTCGGTTTCCAGCAGAGCTTCGTCCGGGCGGGCAAAGCCAACCTGGGCGGCATGGGGGTCCCGGATGGCCGTCACACTCTGGGCCGGTCCGTGCCCAAAAAGGAGGAGCTGGACCCGGGGACGGGACGGCCGCAGTTCTACAACACCCTGGATAGACGCTGCAGCGGCAAGATGGAGGCCCCCGTTAAGGTCATCGCCCTGGCCAGCTTCTCCACCCCCGAGCAGACGGCTGGTGGGGGTGGAGGAAGCAGCTCCTTCCTCCATGAGCACCAGCTGTAAGAGGAGGAGGCGGAGCTCCTGATGGCGCTGTCTCCATGGATCTGGCGTCCGGTGACTCTGGCTGGAACGCATCATCAGAACTCAGGCCCACCGGTGAAGACATCTCATGGGGGATCAGGGGCCTCATCGATAAGACCGCGCTGGATTCAGTTCAGAAGGTGGCGTGCGGACGAAACACAGGAAGTGCAAATCACAGCTCACTGGAAACCTTGGCGCAGCAGGGCGGAGCTTCAGGCCACGCCCACTGTTAATGAATATGAATGACTCATGATTGATGACCGTCACGGCGAAGACAGACAGGAAGACTTAAGACATAAACGTCACACAATGTGACGCCGACTTTCCCGTCGGACGAAAGACGAGTCTGACAGAGACAGGAAGTGAAGGTCGGACAGAGACAGGAAGTGAAGGTCGGACCGACAGGCTGACATGTTTTATAGTCCTGAGTTTCGGTTGAGTTGAACAAAGACGTTCATGTCGTAAAACAACAACAACAATTCAACATCCATCATGACCGCCGTCACGCCGCTGTTTGTACTTCCTGTTGCTGCGTCCTCCACGGGGCCGCCTCCCCCCCGCCACCGCCATCTTGTGTTCAGACAAAACATATGAATATTTAACGTATAACTGAGTGAGGTCAATGACTGTCAATCACTTTATTGGGTTATTCCATGTCTCAGGTTTCTGTGAACACAGGGGTCAGAGGTCAAAGTTGGCTTTTTTGAATCTTATGCAGTGTGTGGAAGGTGGCGTTCGCCTTCTTCCAGCGAGTGCAGCGTTTAGAAATGAGGCCCCTGGTGATGATGACGATGATGATGCTGTGGCAGATACTTATGATAAAAAGACAGTGGGCGCTTAAATATATATGATAATCGTATAAAAGTAGTTCTGAAGAACTTCTGCTTTAAGTTTATTGATGTCTGCTTAGTGAAAGAAGAAAAATGTTTCAGATCCTTGTTCAACTGATAGAAGCTTAAAAAAATCCTCCTGCAGAAAAACATGCAGAAATTATCATTTTGTGTTTAGTGAGTTAAATTGGGCTAATGCTATTTATGAGCTCGGGATAAATGGTGTTTCTGTTTTATAGTATTATTATGATCAAGTCCACATCCTTATGATCCAGTCCACATCTTTATGATCAAGTCCACATCCTTATGATCCAGTCCACATCCTTATGACCCAGTCCATATCTTTATGATCCAGTCCACATCCTTATGACCCAGTCCACATCCTTATGATCCAGTCCACATCCTTATGATCCAGTCCATATCTTTATGATCAAGTCCACATCCTTATGATCCAGTCCACATCCTTATGACCCAGTCCATATCTTTATGATCCAGTCCACATCCTTATGATCCAGTCCACATCCTTATGATCCAGTCCACATCCTTATGACCCAGTCCATATCCTTATGATCCAGTCCACATCCTTATGATCCAGTCCACATCCTTAGGACCCAGTCCATATCTTTATGATCAAGTCCACATCCTTATGATCCAGTCCACATCCTTATGACCCAGTCCACATCCTTATGATCCAGTCCACATCCTTATGACCCAGTCCATATCTTTATGATCAAGTCCACATCCTTATGATCCAGTCCACATCCTTATGACGCAGTCCACATCCTTATGATCCAGTCCACATCCTTATGACCCAGTCCACATCCTTATGATCCAGTCCACATCCTTATGACCCAGTCCATATCTTTATGATCAAGTCCACATCCTTATGATCCAGTCCACATCCTTATGACCCAGTCCACATCCTTATGATCCAGTTCACATCCTTATGATCCAGTCCACATCCTTATGACCCAGTGCATATCCTTATGATCCAGTCCACATCCTTATGACCCAGTCCATATCTTTATGATCAAGTCCACATCCTTATGACACAGTGCACATCCTTATGATCCCGTCCACATCCTTATGACCCAGTGCACATCCTTATGATCCAGTCCACATCCTTATGATCCAGTCCACATCCTTATGATCCAGTCCACATCCTTATTATCCAGTCCACATCCTTATGACCCAGTGCACATTTTTATGACTCAGTCCACATCCTTATGATCCAGTCCACATCCTTATGACCCAGTCCACATCCTTATGATCCAGTCCACATCCTTATGACCCAGTCCACATCCTTATGATCCAGTCCACATCCTTATGATCCAGTCCATATCTTTATGATCAAGTCCACATCCTTATGATCCAGTCCACATCCTTATGACCCAGTCCATATCTTTATGATCCAGTCCACATCCTTATGATCCAGTCCACATCCTTATGATCCAGTCCACATCCTTATGACCCAGTCCATATCCTTATGATCCAGTCCACATCCTTATGATCCAGTCCACATCCTTAGGACCCAGTCCATATCTTTATGATCAAGTCCACATCCTTATGATCCAGTCCACATCCTTATGACCCAGTCCACATCCTTATGATCCAGTCCACATCCTTATGACCCAGTCCATATCTTTATGATCAAGTCCACATCCTTATGATCCAGTCCACATCCTTATGACGCAGTCCACATCCTTATGATCCAGTCCACATCCTTATGACCCAGTCCACATCCTTATGATCCAGTCCACATCCTTATGACCCAGTCCATATCTTTATGATCAAGTCCACATCCTTATGATCCAGTCCACATCCTTATGACCCAGTCCACATCCTTATGATCCAGTTCACATCCTTATGATCCAGTCCACATCCTTATGACCCAGTGCATATCCTTATGATCCAGTCCACATCCTTATGACCCAGTCCATATCTTTATGATCAAGTCCACATCCTTATGACACAGTGCACATCCTTATGATCCCGTCCACATCCTTATGACCCAGTGCACATCCTTATGATCCAGTCCACATCCTTATGATCCAGTCCACATCCTTATGATCCAGTCCACATCCTTATTATCCAGTCCACATCCTTATGACCCAGTGCACATTTTTATGACTCAGTCCACATCCTTATGATCCAGTCCAAATCCTTATGACCCAGTCCACATCCTTATGATCCAGTCCACATCCTTATGACCCAGTCCATATCTTTATGATCAAGTCCGCATCCGTATGACTCAGTCCACATTTTTATGACTCAGTCCACATCCTTATGATCCAGTCCACATCCTTATGATGCACTCAACATCCTTATGACCCAGTCCAAATCCTCATGATCCAGTCAACAATTTTTATGATCAAGTCCACATCCTTATGACTCAGTCCACATATTTAGGATCCAGTCCATATATTTAGAATCCAGTCCACTTCCTTAAGATCCAGTTCACATCTTTATGATCCAGTCCACATCCTTATGACCCAGTCCACATCTTTATGATCCAGTCCACCTCTTAGAACATACTGAAGATGTTCTACATAAGATGGTTCCTCCACCTCTTCCAGGTCCATAAAGAACATAACACCAACCATCTCGGCGTCTCGGCCTTGAACGTCAGAGAGACGTTTCCCGGCGTCGGTTTCCTTTTCTCACATTGTGCTGCTCACAAACATTCAAACATCTCAGTCGCCGAGCCAATTAGAAACATTTCATCCTCCTTTTGATTTGTGATCTCAGCAGCAATCCTCGCCGTCGTTCTTCGCTCTGAAAGCTGCTCTGCATGTGTGAAGAAAGGAAGGCGACTCGGAAATAGCAGCGTTAATGGCGCCTGTTATTGTTCCCGCTATTAATCCTCGTTGTTTGTTTTGCTGCGATTCACTTTGGCTGCTAAATTTTGATTATCGCCGTTTAGGATGCAGCGGATTCTTTAATCATCTCTGTTATTTTAGGAATGTGGTTCTGTTTCGTCGCCATGGTTCCTTCTCACGCAAACTGCACCCCTGCCTGACGATGACTATTACACTGTAAAAAATGTGAGGTGAAACACAGGCAGCCTGTGCCAGAATTCTCCTGTGTGACTGTGTAGAAGAGATTACAGTAAACTACCGTGAAAAAGAAACAGATAGAAATAGATTACACAGAAGAAATTACAGTAAAAAATGGCAAAGACAAAAAAAGTGTATATTATAAACAACTTCATGATTAAAGGTCAGAAAATGTGGAAAACACAATTTTAATGTGTAAAAAAAACAACATTTGGCTAAAATGTCACGTTTAAAGCAAGTCGTACTGTAAAAGTATTATTTTGTTTTAATGATGGATTTTAAGGTATGAAAACTTAAACATCCAACTTCAATCGTTTACCAAAAGATACTGTTATTTCTACTGTAATAAGACGCTTAAAAAATCTATTTAGGTAAATATTTGGTGATAATGTCTTTAAAAACTACGTAACTTTACAGGATGAACCTTCTGTCCGTTTTATGCTAATTTACTGTAATCTCTTAGACATGGTGACCTTATCTTTTATTTATTTCACCGATTTGCTTTTTTAATGTATGTATGCGAACTTTACGGTAAAATGCAGTTACCTCTTGTTGTCAAAATTTTGCCGTAAAAATACTGTTACCATGTTCAACACGTTACTGTAAAATTACCATCAAATAAAATAGCTTTTGTTTACAGTAGTGACTTGTTTGTACCGTTGCAGTATTTTTCTCATAACTTTAACCAAATGTTTGTGTTTTCACAGTAAAGTTCTGTGTTTTCCACAAACTCCATGAATAATACTGTTTTCTTCATTAAAGATACTTCACTGTAAGTACGACAGACATTTTTTACAGTGTACGCTCCAGACTAACGTCAGAACATCGATACGTGACTGAGATACAAAGCGAGGGTCGGTATCCTGAGGGGAACGAGTCATGTGACCGGCTCTCATACCGTCAGACAGTTCAGGGGTTAGAACTCATGCTATTATGCAGAGAAAAGACGTCTGATGAAGAGAATGATGAAGAGTATGATGAAGAGTCTGATGAAGAGTATGATGAAGAGTATGACTGTGAAGGTGATTCATGAACATTATTCATGTTTGTGACATAAAAGGTGAATCATGAAGATTATTCGTGTTTGTGACATAAAAGATGAATCATGAACATTATTCATGTTTGTGACATAAAAGGTGAATCATGAACATTATTCATGTTTGTGACATAAAAGATGAATCATGAACATTATTCATGTTTGTGACATAAAAGGTGAATCATGAACATTATTCATGTTTGTGACATAAAAGGTGAATCATGAACATTATTCATGTTTGTGACATAAAAGGTGAATCATGAACATTATTCATGTTTGTGACATAAAAGGTTATTCATGAAAATTATTCATTTTTGTGACATAAAAGGTGATTCATGCACATTATTCATGTTTGTGACATTATTCATGTTTGTGACATAAAAGGTGATTCATTAACATTATTCATGTTTGTGACATTATTCATGTTTGTGACATAAAAGGTGAATCATGAACATTATTCATGTTTGTGACATAAAAGGTGAATCATGAACATTATTCATGTTTGTGACATAAAAGGTGAATCATGAACATTATTCATGTTTGTGACATAAAAGGTGAATCATGAACATTATTCATGTTTGTGACATAAAAGGTGATTCATGAGCATTATTCATGTTTGTGACATAAAAGGTGATTCATGAACATTATTCATGTTTGTGACATAAAAGGTGAATCATGAACATTATTCATGTTTCTAACATAAAAGGTGAACAATGAACATTATTCATGTTTGTGACATAAAAGATTATTCGTGAACATTATTCATGTTTGTGACATTATTCATGTTTGTGACATAAAAGGTGATTCATGAACATTATTCATGCTTGTGACATAAAAGGTGAATCATTAACATTATTCATGTTTGTGACATAAAAGGTGAACCATGAACATTATTCATGTTTGTGACATAAAAGGTGAACCATGAACATTATTCATTTTTGTGATATAAAAGGTGATTCATGAACATTATTCATGTTTGTGACATTATTCATGTTTGTGACATAAAAGGTGATTCATGAACATTATTC
>JBBDHG010000591.1:15000-20694 GCA_037951165.1 Lophius americanus
ACACACACACATACACACTCACACACACACACACACCTACACACACACCTACACACACATACACACCTACACACACACATACACACTCACACACACACACATACACACACACCTACACACACATACACACCTACACACACACATACACACTCACACACACACACACACACACACACACCTACACACCTACACACACACATACACACTCACACACACACACACACACACACCTACACACACACACACACCTACACACACACACACACACAAACACCTACACACACACACACCTACACACACACACACACACACACACCTACACACACATACACACTCACACACACTCACACACACACACACACACCTACACACACATACACACACACACACACACACCTACACACACATACACACCTACACACTCACACACACTCACACACACACACACTCACACACACTCACACACCTACACACACACACACCTACACACACACACACACCTACACACACACACACCCACACACACACACACACCTACACACACATACACACACCTACACACACACACACCTACACACACACATACACACACACACACCTACACACACACACATACACACACACACACATACACACATACACACACATACACACACACACACACATACACACACATACACACACATACGCACACATACACACATACACACACATACACACACATACACACACATACACACATACGCACACATACACACACACACATATACACACACACATACACACCTACACACACACACACACACACACACCTACACACACACACAAATACATACAGACACACACACACATACACATACACACACATACACACACATACACACACATACACACATACACACACACATACACACCTACACACACACACACATCCACACATTCACACATCCACATACACACACACACACACATCCACACACTCACACATCCACATACACACACACACACACATCCACACACTCACACATACACATACACACACACACACACCCCCACACTCACACTAACACACAGACCCCCCCCCCCCCCCTCCACAGCTGACGGCTAACAAGCCCACTTATTGTAAACCCTCTGCTTCCTCAAGGTGTCGTGTGTCGTCTGTCGGAGGAACATACAGCGGTTGTCAAACACGGCGCTCATTTCAAATTGTAATTAAAGTGGCCGTCAGGAACCTGGAGGCTATTTAGTCAACAGCAGGATACTAATTACTATAAGATGACCTTTGGAATAATATCTGCTGAATTATTCATAGTTGTGAAAATGGCTTCGGAGACACGCCGCCACCGTCAAGGAGCGGCGGCGAGGAAACCTGCAAGATTCACGTGTGAGAAATAGGATATGGACGAAGGGTTCCAAGACGAAGACGAAGGTTACCGCAGGAAAAACACGGAATGAAACCAACATCTTACTAACGTTCGTTTTTATGCATAAGATTCTTCTTAAATACTCAATAAGAGTTTTCAGGTTATCTCAAATACATATACTACCTTAAATACTTCTTTTAACAACATGATGGTCTGAAATGTCGTAACTTCACGACTTACAGTCCGACGGATGAAGGAGTTTACGTGGATGGAAACAAATGAACTTGTTTTTTTACAGTTCCGGTTTTATTGGCAGATAAAGTTCATCTTCTGATTTTCACAAATCTTTATTTAAATCTTTATTTAAATCTTAAATCTTATTTCAACAATTCTTACCGAGATTGTTTTTATTTGTGAAGAACTTATAAAAACCTACTAAAGTATACTGTGGTTACATATTTATATATACAGTATTTACACCCTCAGCAACTTAAATCAACTTCATTTACGGTAAAATACCGTATTCTGCTGTAAAAATATTTGGGTACTTAAATGGATGGTTTCCAGAATATCCCCGTGGAAGAAAATGTGTGTTTTCACAGTAAAATACTGTGTTTTTAGTAAATACTCATAAGTTATTTACTGTTTCTTTAAGATAAGATAATAAAAGCTAATATTGAGCTGGTCTGAAACAGGAGAAGGTGGTGGTGGTGGTGGTGGATGGTTTCGTGGAAGAACACGATTTTCTTCCTGATTTTAGGAGGAAAGTAATTTAAGACATTTTGTCTCATTATAATCTTTCTCACCTAGTGATTAATCTTGGATGGATCGCAAATAAATTACTGATTGTTGCTAGTAATTAGCTGAAGTAGCTTAAAAGTGAGGATTTTGTCTGGTTTTAATGTCCGTCACGACGTTGCAGTGAATATATTTGGACCCTGTTTTAAGTAATCAGACAGATCCGACCCCATTGGGAGATTATTTCAAGCATTTCAGATTCAGCTGTTTTTACAGTGTATGGAACACGGTTTCCTCTTGGATCATCCAGAGACCTCATTCTCTCAGGTTCTGGCGTCGGTACGTGACCCGCTGCGGCGTCGGAGGTCACTCTTCCCACTGTTTGTGTATTTATATCACAGAAAGTAGACAGAAACACTTTTCTGCAAAGTCTCCTGGGTAATTTGTGAAAGATGTCCCCAAAGGTGGAGCAGAAGAGGAAGAGATTCTCCAGGACATTTAGCGTCTGTTCCTACAAAACCCCACGCAAACACTTGAAGCGGGAAGAAATATTTGCAGGCAGCGGTTGTGGAAGACGCCGCTGGATAGTTTCTTATTTTCCCGTTTCATATTTACCAAAAATCCCTTTTATCAGATTTTCTCTCTTTTCTAACGTCATTCAATCGTTTCTTTTTCTCATCTTGTACCGTTAACGGTTCCACCGTTAACGGTAAGAGGATCAAATTAACCTCCGGGAACCTTCAGCGCCGGGAGAGATCAGTACATGATGAGGAACAGCTAAGTATGTATATATGTATATATATATATGTATATATATATGTATATATATATATATATATACATATATATATATATATACATATATATATATATATATATATATGTATATATACATATATATATATATATATATATATGTATATATATATATATATATACATATATATATATATATACATATATATATATATATATATATATATGTATATATACATATATATATATATATATATATATGTATATATACATATATATATATATATACATATATATATATATATATATATATATGTATATATATATATATATACATATATATATATATATATATACATATATATATATATATATATACATATATATATATATAATAACAGTCTGTGGTTTCATCCTGTGGGATCATTGATGACATCACTAAAAAGAGTTCATATAAAGTTCATCAGTGTGACAGAAACATTTTCTTTTGTTACAAGTATCGTGTGTAAAAGTATCGTGTGTAAAAGTATAAGTATTTTAGGTAAAAGGTATTTTAGGTAAAAGGTATTTTAGGTAAAAGGCCTGTTGTGGTTTTATCTTGTCTGTACACAGGTAAACAGGAAGTAGGCCAAGGAGAGATATATAAATAAACTCTGACCAATCAGAGTCTGCAGACGTACGGAGACGGTTGCTTAGTAACAGAGAGCATCAGTGACGCCAGGAACAAGAAGAACACAAAGGTGTCCAGCTTCTGGTCAGGTGGTTCATATGTAACAATAACAGTCATAACAGAACCTCAAACTAGTTCTGAGTCATAACAGAACCTCAAACTAGTTCTGAGTCATAACACAACCTCAAACTAGTTCTGAGTCATAACAGAACCTCAAACTACTTCTGAGTCATAACAGAACCTCAAACTAGTTCTGAGTCATAACACAACCTCAAACTACTTCTGAGTCATAACAGAACCTCAAACTAGTTCTGAGTCATAACACAACCTCAAACTACTTCTGAGTCATAACACAACCTCAAACTGAGTCATAACAGAACCTCAAACTACTTCTGAGTCATAACACAACCTCAAACTGAGTCATAACACAACCTCAAACTACTTCTGAGTCATAACACAACCTCAAACTGAGTCATAACACAACCTCAAACTACTTCTGAGTCATAACAGAACCTCAAACTACTTCTGAGTCATAACAGAACCTCAAACTAGTTCTGAGTCATAACACAACCTCAAACTGAGTCATAACAGAACCTCAAACTACTTCTGAGTCATAACACAACCTCAAACTGAGTCATAACACAACCTCAAACTACTTCTGAGTCATAACACAACCTCAAACTGAGTCATAACCATCTGACCTCTGACCCTTTCAACAGTTGAGATTTTGGATAGATTCCATTCTTCTTTCTTTCTGACAGACAAACAGAAGGACAGACAGACGGATGGACGGACGGACAGACAGACGGACAGATTCGGCTGAAGATCGGCTGAAGATCGGCTGAAGATCGCGGCCTGGAAAGATTCTCAGAGAAGAAAAGTTCCGTGTAAATGATTTAAATCCGTTATAATAAATACTCTGAGTGAAGACGTGGTTTATATAGAGCTGCATTTCCTGCTGGGTAATTATAAAGACGAAGATGAAGCTGTGCCTCCTTCACCGCGAGGAAGTAGATCATAGGAAGATCTTAAGCTGCATCTTCTTCTTCTTCTGCTTCTTCTTCTTCTTCTGCTTCTTCTTCTTCTTCTCATCCTGACACCTTCATTTACATTTACCTTCAGCTCACACCAGACCCTCCAGCTCTTCCTCCAGCTCTTCCTCCCCACAGTTTACTCCACCCCCGCCTCCACCCCCCACAAGATCAAACAAAACAACAGAGAGAGAGAGACAGGGAGAGAGAGAGAGACAGAAACAGGGAGAGAGAGAGAGACAGGGAGAGAGAGAGAGAGACAGAAACAGGGAGAGAGAGAGACAGGGGAGAGAGGAGAGAGACAGAAACAGGGAGAGACAGAGAGACAGGGAGAGAGAGAGACAAGGGAGAGAGAGAGAGAGACAGAAACAGGGAGAGAGAGAGACAGGGAGAGAGAGAGAGACAGAAACAAGGAGAGAGAGAGACAGAGACAGGGAGAGAGAGAGAGAGAGCAGAGAGAGAGAGAGAGAGGAGAGAGAGAGAGAGACAGAGAGAGAGAGGGAGAGAGAGAGAGAGAGAGAGAGAGAGACGAGGAGAGAGAGAGAGAGAGAAGGAGAGAGAGAGAGAGAGAGAGGAGAGAGAGAGAGAGAGAGACAGGGAGAGAGAGAGAGAGAGAGACACAGGAGAGAGAGAGAGAGAGAGAGACACAGGGAGAGAGAGAGAGAGAGAGAGAGAGACAGGGAGAGAGAGAGAGAGAGAGATGGAGACAGAAACAGGGAGAGAGAGAGACAGGGAGAGACAGAGAGACAGGGAGAGAGAGACAGAAACAGGGAGAGAGAGAGACAGGGGAGAGAGAGAGAGACAGAAACAGGGAGAGAGAGAGAGACAGAGACAGGGAGAGAGAGAGAGAGACAGGGAGAGAGAGAGAGACAGAAACAGGGAGAGAGACAGAGAGACAGGGAGAGAGAGAGAGAGAGAGACAGGGAGAGAGAGAGAGAGAGAGAGAGAGAGAGAGAGACAGGGAGAGAGAGAGAGACAGAAACAGGGAGAGAGAGAGACAGGGAGAGAGAGAGAGACAGGAAACAGGGAGAGAGAGAGACAGGGAGAGAGAGAAGAGGACAGAAACAGGGAGAGACAGAGAGACAGGGAGAGAGGAGAGACAGGGAGAGAGAGAGAGACAGAAACAGGGAGAGAG
>JBBDHG010000592.1:0-104567 GCA_037951165.1 Lophius americanus
GAGGATATGTGAGGAGTTCATTATTTTCAGCCTGGTGGACACATTCTGCCGACACACAACACACTGACAGAGAGAAAAATGAGAGAGTCTTCCCGGGAGGACCTGAAAGGAAAAACCGAGAGTTTAAAGTCATGGTGAGGGTCCAGAGGAATCCCACCTCAGACAGAGACCAGAAGCCTTTCTGCAGGATATCATCCTGTTGTGTTGAGGCGGGGGAGAAACGTTACATCAGCCGCTCATGTGTCCGTGTTTACATTCAACAGGAGACTCCTTTATTCCACGTAAAGTGCCTTATAAATTAAATGTATTATTATTATTAAGAGGCTTTCTGTTTCACATCGTTAAGACATTTGAAAAACCGCTGCTGGTTAAATGTTGTTTGACTGAGAGGATCTGAAAGAGAGAAAGAGTTACGACGGTTCAGAAGAGAGGAAACTGCAAATAATCCACTCTACCGTATCCAAATCTTCCAGCTGAATCCGTCCAAACACTACACTGTAAAAACTACTTCTGTAAGATTCAGGGTTAGATGCCGGCAGCTGTGGTTGCCAGAATTTTTACGGTAAAAGATAATACGTATGGAACACATTAAGGAAAAATACCGGGGGGGGAAAATAAACATTTGGGAATGTCATCCCTTTATTTCTACAGAGAGAAGATGTTAGAAATACCAGACATATTTGTGGAATAGTGTGAAATTTCTTCATGTCATTTAGTCAGAAAAGTTTTATTTAACTGTTTTATGTGCCCACAAAGAAAAAAAACTATCGGAGAATTGTTTCTCTGCACTTTCTCTGTGTCCCTCAGGGCTCAACCCTCGGCCCTTAGGCTTAAGCATATTCATGCTGCCACTGGGTCATACTATAAACATGTTCTGTCACATTTACCAATAAGAAGTAGGGACTCAATCAAACAGCTGAGCAGGACATTAAAGGGTTATTGGTTATTATTGGTTTACAGTATATCTGCTTTTTCACGGTAATTAACCGTCATGTCTTCTTTACGGTCAACGTATTTTTATACAGGAATTCTGGCAACCGCAGCTGCTGGTATTTTTTTTCACAGTGTAATAGGGGTGCTAAGGACAGGGTGCCAGCCACTCTCTTAGCACACAGCCACAGCTGGAGAGGGAAAGGTCATCACTCCGCCACCGACTGGCAAGAACATCCTCTGACACGCTGATTGATTTTGCTCACAGGAAGTCCACGTCATGGTTTGTCTCTATTGTTTGAATCCGTGATCATGGGCTTATACTCAAAACATTTACCCGGCTGGGGACAGGAGAGCTGCGACACAGACCCATGGGTGCTACAGGGGGCAGAGAGCAGACTGAGGCAGCTACAGGCAAGACCGGGTGACTATCAATCCAGAATGTCAATTTTTGGTCAAACTGTAAATACACATTCCCCTCCCTATCAAAAATTTTGAGACCAAAAGCAGAAGCAGAACAGAAAACATGATGACACAGAGAAACATCTGGACACCAGAAGCCACCTGCTCACAGGGTACATGTATATACAGCAGTGTTATTGAAGCAATATGGAAGATGTGGGATTGTTCTGACTTTTGGGGGTGGGGGCGACATTAAGGAGGAGGCATGAGAGAGTCTAAGTGTCAACGGAGGAAGAGCAGCGGAGGAAAATGTTAGGAGAGCAGAGGAAGAAGAAGAAAAAGTCTCATGCACGAGAGGAGAACACGCACTCACACCCCGGGGTGGTAGAAGCGGTGTTGGCGGCAGTAGTGGTAGTAGTAGAAAAGACTACATGTGTAGGGCTAGAAACATTGGTTACATCGTGCTGTTGTTGGCTGGAGTTGGAGGCCTGCCGCCTCAGAGCCCCCTGAAAGGAAGTTCCACTCTGGAACGCACTCACTACATCCATCTGCAAAGAATCAGACAGCGTGACAAGAGAAAAGCCCAGAGGAAATAAAACATAACATAGCCAGAGGAGAGAGAAAAGAGAGACAGGGGAAGAAAAAAAAGAAAAGAAAAGGCACCAGTAACCATAGGAGAAAATGTCACTTGGAAATTGGATTAAGGTATTAAAAGACAGAGGGGGGTGTTTAAAAGGCAATGATTGAAGGGAGGGCTGACGCCTGAATCTGTCCTGACAGCTCTAACATGCTCTCCCTCCAATCCACTTCAGGAGGTTCTAATCAGTACCTTCAACCGGGTCGCTTTTCTTTTAGCAGAAACACGCGTAGGAATCCACTTTAGCTCAGAAGCAGAGGAGAAAGAAATGAGAGGGAAGTGCTACAGCTTTAAAGGGCACAAGCCGGTATTTAAGAAGGGCGAGGAAGAACAAAGCACAGACTCCTAAGCTGGAGGAGTAATGGAGAGTTAAAGAGTTTATGGCTTTTCATTCCCTTTGTGTCGGGCGGCAAACAGGAAGCCTGTAGTTTTTTGTTACCTGAGTCTGAATGCGGTTGAGGCCTCGGAACCAAAGGATCTGGCCGCGGCGCAGCTCCCGTTCAGCGTGGTCGATCTCCTCCATTTCATCCAGCTCATCCAGCTCCTCGTCTGGGATCTCCTCTTTCTGGGTGCCGTGGCCCGCAGTTTTCAAGAATTTTAGGCGGCTAGTGGGTATCGAGGAAATCACCTGCAGGAGACGAGGATTTACGTGAGCCACGCCGACTTATGATGCTGATCTACTCAAAGAGTAGTTACATTTAATCAAAAGCAGAAACGTGACCCTGAAAACACGCTGCCGGCGTGATGTCATCAAGTTGGCTCCGGTACTCACATTTCGCCCCACACTGAGGTAATACACCTGACAGGAGGAGAGTGACTCCAAACCGCTGCTGATTACCCGGTAGCTAATGCTAACATTAGCTACGGGCATTTCATCAACAGAAACACCCTCCTGGTAGGAAAGTCTATGAAAATGGTTTAATGTGAAACTAGGTGGGTTTATATTGACTCCTTTATTCTGATTAGAACCAGGTTAAAAACCTTATCAGAAGTAGGCCTAGGCTGTCGTCTCCGACAGTAAGGATTTATCCTTACCCCAATCCCCCCGAAAATATGAACTGTTAGGGTAAAACATGATTTTATACAAGATAAATCTCCTCGGGTCGATTCACCTGCACCGTGTTTGGTTTAAATCGGACCAGCTACTGCCTGAAAACTTTTGGAGCTGAAGCTCCCCCTAGTGTCAGAAATATGCCACTGTCCTTTCCTAAAATCAATCCAGTTCTTCCTCAAACTAACATCTGTGTGAGAGTATAAAATGTGAAAAATGAACCATGGAATAATTTATGATCATCGCCTTAACATGAAGGATCTGCGGCGGCGGACACGATGACCATTCCATAACATCCCATCATTAAAAAACGGAGTATTGTTAGAATATAGCAAATACAATTTTAAAAAAAATAACAGCAAACAAAAAGATGACTATGTATAACAATCACCTTAATCAAAATTAAAAAAAATAAATAAATAAAGTATATACATATTTTAATCCTATAGTGTGTTTAAAGTGATTTAAAAAAATAAAAAATAAAAAGTATACATGTATATTAATCTTATTGTTAGTGTGTTTAAAGTTATTTAAAAAAAAAAAGAAAAAGAATAAAAGCTTAACTAGACTGACTGGATGCTGAGGTTCTAACCGTCTCCTCGCAGCAGTTCTGTAACGTTCCATCACCAGACCTCCACTCAGCCGACATGAACACAAGGGGGCAGTGTCCACACGTGTTGTGTGGGTTAAGCTCAGCTGTTAAGAGTCACATCATACCTGTCCCCATAGCAGAGAGCCAAAGCCCAAGAAGGTGCACCACAGCCACTGGTCCAGGGTCAGAGCCACGCAGCTGAAGGGCTTCCCTCCAAGCTGCACTATGATCACCTACAGGAGCAGGAAGAGAAGCAAAATGAACCAGAGAGCAAACCGTTGTCCAATCACGCTCAAAATGTCAAAGAAATCAGCAGTATAGGAGTCTCCAGTCCACGTCACCTGAATGACGAAGGTGCCGAGGACGATGCTGCAGAAGATGAGGTTGTTGAAGATTCCATCAAAGACGTTCCTCTCTCCGTGGATCTTTCGGGCATTGATCTCGTTGAAAAGTTGCATCATCACAAAGGTATTGAAGACAATGGTGTAGTGTTCAGAGGGTGGAGCGTTGAGAGGTACATTCCTGCCGCTGTCTATGTCAAATATTTTCTCTCCTACACAAGCAGTCAGAAGAAGTCGGTTACCATCAATGGAAACACATCCAGCAAAGTTCTGATGCTGCCTGAGGAGCTGCAGGTTCTCACCGGCAAACAGCAGGGTGAAGATGATGATTAGCTGGAACACTCCCTGGCCCAGGATGTTCTTCATCATGGTGCGGGAGATGAGGGGCTTGTTGCGGCCATACGGCTTCCTGAGCAGCAGGGCTTCTGTGGGGGGTTCTGTGGCGAGGGCGAGCGAAGCAAAGGTGTCCATGATGAGGTTGACCCAGAGCATCTGCACTGCTTTCAGCGGGGAGTCCTGCAGTCGGTGAGAGGAAGGGCAGATGGTGAGAAGAGAAAAACAAACCCAGAGACTGTTCACATCACTGTCTCACTCTTCTTCTTCAAGCTTTAAGGATCCTACTGGAGATATTTCAAGAGACAAGAACCCAAATAGAAGGTGTCGAGAACATCATTACTCGTCTGCAGAATCAGAGACATGAGCTATCAAAAAAATGTACTAGTTCTATTGTTTAAAAGGGGTTAAATTAAAGTTTACAGGACAGGGTTTAATAAAAATACTCAATGTCTGAGGATGAACGCAATAATTAAGATGGATCTGCATTATTTTAGTAACGAAGCAAAGGAAGATACTGAAAACAGAACTCAGTTACAATAGTCACAATAACAATCTTCTGTTTCTGGATCATCCGTTTCCATCTTTGCCTCACTCACATCCAGAAACCTTCCCTTTGGACTTCTCCTCCTTCTCCCACCTGCATCTCCATCTCCAGCATCCTTCTACCAGCAGATCCACTATCCCTCCTCTTCACGGGTCAGAACCATCTCAATCTCTCTTCTTCTGACACTTTCTTCTCCACCCGTCTCCACCCTGCCTGCACTCGCTTCTCCACTCTCCCTAGCTCCAAACAGTTGACCCCAAGTCCTTAAACTCCTTTACCTTCTCCGCCCCTACTCCTTCATCCTCAAAGTTCCACCTGTCTCTCTTTCATTCACACACACATGTATTCTGTCTCCCTGCCACTGACCTTCATTCTTCTTCCCTCCAGGGTTCTCCTCCAACTGCTTCCTGGTCTAACTACAGATCACAATGTCCTCCACCAACATCACAGTCCATGGAGACTCCTGTCTGACCTCATCTGTCAGTCTGTCCATCACCACAGCAAACAAGAAGGGGCTCAGAGCCCATCCCTGATGCAATCCCACCTCCACCTTGAACCCATCCGTCACTCCTACTGCACACATCCCTGTCGCACGCTTTGTCTAAATCCACAAAGAAACACTGCAGCTCCTTCGGACCTTCTCTACTTCTGCGTCAGAACTCTCAGAGCACACTTCTCATCTGTGGTGCTCTTCCTTGGCTTGAAACCAAACTGCTGCTCACAAATTGTCACCCCCTTTATTAACCTGACTTCCCAGATCTCCGTTGCGGGGGCCCTCAGCTTTATGCCCCTGTAGCTGCTGCAGCGCCGCAGATCACCCTTGTTCTGGAAAATCTGCATTTTTCCTGAGGAATCCTCACACTCTCCAATATCAAGTTGAACAATCTATTTTAAAAACTCCTCTGCCCTCTGTCCTGGACACCTACATACCTCCACCGGTGTATCATCAGGTTAGAATTCTTCATGCATGAGGACATTGATTCATGTGCCACTTTAGGAGAAGAATTTAAAATTGCATCAGTTTCTGCTCGTATTTTACTGCTGGGTGTGGAAGTTGAGGGTAAAGTCACAGAGGCGAGATAAATCTTTCACTACTTCACTCTGCAGCTGCAAGCTGTTCCGTTTCCATTCCCGAGAGTCCAGGTTCGACATAAAGAACATAACTTTTTGTCACACAACCACCTTCACACCAGAAGACGGAGCTTCCATTTTCAAATATTAATGTGATTCAGACGCCGGGTGCCGACCTGAGTGATGCAGGCTCCTGTGAATGCTACGATGACAGCCACCACATTAACAGTGAGCTGGAACTGGAGGAACTTGGAGATGCTGTCGTAGACGTTGCGTCCCCACATGACGGCTTTGACAATACTGGAGAAATTATCGTCGGTCAGGATGATGTCAGACGCCTCTTTGGCTACGTCTGTGCCGGCGATTCCCTGGAAGCAAAAAACGATGACAGTTGGGAATTTTTCTGCATCTGCGTGCAACATATTTAATGAAAATGACCAGAAACAATTATTTTTAATAAAAGGTTTGTGGGTCTGCGCTGGTTTAAGAGTAAACATGAAGAGAACTCACCATAGCAAAGCCAACGTCCGCTTTTTTCAAGGCAGGCCCATCATTGGTACCGTCTCCTGTCACTGCTACTACCTGTCTCCGTTCTATCACTGTGCTGTCAATAATACCTGCAAAAGCACAACACGCATATTTCACATAAAGTCTACAACCATGAACGTGAATATGAATTATTTCTCATATAATTTACTCCAATCAGAAAAAGGGGCGTACCTTTAACTAAGGTGTGTTTATCTGTGGGGGAAGATCGAGCCAGTACTCGTAGTTTGGGCCAGATCTTGTCAATGCGTTCCTGTTCAATCTAGAAACATGACACAAAACCCTGATAGAATGGGAGCAGTGGATTGCTGTGAACAGTCTCTGAGGTTCAATATGTTTTTGCCGTGGCCCACCTCTCCTTTTTCGTTCCGTATCCTTCGGTTGAACTCTTTGCCTTCCAGGCAGATGAAGTCGTCTCCAGGCAGCAGGATGCCACACTTTGTGGCAATCGCCCGGGCCGTGTTGATGTTGTCCCCAGTCACCATCCGCACCGTGATGCCGGCGCGCTGGCACTTCCTGATGGCATCTGGGACCTGGAGGAAAGCGCAAACCCAATGAAGGAGGAACTGCATTCCCTTTCTCCCCACAGCAAATGTAAGTTATATTTTGTTTTTCAACACTCCATGAAATGATTCCCTTTTTCTTGTGGTCATTGGTGATGTCATACCATGCTGCTCTGTGAAGACTTATCTCTGCTCGTGGTTATATTTATTCTTTAAAGAGTTTGCATGATGGAGAAACAATGTTTTTCAGTCGCTTCCAAAACCACCGTTTTTCCAATAACAAGTGAGCGAGTGGGTGATCAGAAAGTGACCATCAAGAGAGCGACTTGGCTCAGAACGTCTGGGAAACCAGAGCATTAAGCTGCTGGTTTGTTTCTACAGAAGAGTTTGGAAGCCTCACTCCTGATCACTGAAATGAAACCCGAATCGTTCTTTCACCGACGGCGAGAAAGGAGCGAGGGTTTCACTTCTCAGTTATATAATTCTGAAGGTTTCCCAAGAGAACTGACAAGTGTTGTTATATTTAAAAATGGGCCAGATTTTTAAGATAAGGTAGAACTTTATTGGACCCTACGGAAATCCAGGTGCCAGAGAATGATCAGTAAGGAATAAAATCACAGTAAGGGAAAATTCAGTAAATGGGTCACAGAAAAATAGAACAGAAACAAATTAATTAAATGTATTATTATTATTATTATATGTGGAAGTGTCAAAATAAAGTGTATGAGAGGTAAAGGCAATGCGGTGCCTTCAGATAACAGCATGATAATGAGATTAATATTGAACATGATGATAATATCGTAAACTTAAGTAATATTAGTAATATTGGTCATGATGATGGAAGTAATAGATATAATATTCTATTGAATTATAGTTGTATTGGTTTTAATGTCCAACCAGCACCAGGCACAAAAGTCTTTACATGATGACATCATCTCATATGAACTGCTTGTTTTGATCGTGACCTGATCTTTGGGTGGCAGATGATGGCTAACGGAGCACAGACCCAACAGCATAGAAGAAATTTGGTAGATCCCACCACGTCTAAGTGCCCCAGCAGAGGATTTCTCTGAAGAGCTCGATGGATAGTCAGACATTTCCAGTCAACACAGAAACAATAAAACCCGGGAAATAAAGTTCTCTCCTCCTGTTTCAATTTAAAAGACTTGGTTCATTCACCAACCTCAGGTCTCACTGGGTCTTCGATGCCGACCACGGAGATGCAGGTGAGTCCGGTGAGGATATCGTTTTCATTGTCCCAGTCGGGCTCTCCGTCACAGGTGGGGAAATCTCTGTACGCAAGGCAGATGGTCCTCAGGCCCTCGGAGGCCATGGGTTCAATCACCTTCCTAACCATGTCATCTCTGTCCCGCGGGCGAAACACCTTGGTCTCACCATTAGCCGTCAGAATTCTATAACACCTGTGAGGTGATTAGGGGAGACATTATGTATTAATATAAGAGAGCAGAGAAAGGGCAAACAGGAGAGAAGGTCAAATGCAGAGAGGAAGTAAGGCATGAAGAGAGACTTGAAACCGTATCTGTATGTTCTTGGTTACTTTTAAAAACGCTTTCATTGATCTCCATAAACAGGGTTTGTTTTTTTTAAACTTCTTCCAGGTTGAAAACGTTGAGAGTAAGTTTGAGGTGCTGACGTGTGGATGGATAACCGGGTGTATCCGAGGCTGAAAAGTCACAGTGTGCGTCGCCACCACCTTGGTGTGACTTCACTGAATGCGTCGGGGCTTTGTTTTGTTTACACAATGGGATTTCCCATTATGTGCAAACGTAGCCAAAACAATGCGGTTTAAGGCCTTCAAAGAGGCCCTTGTTCTTGTTTACACACTAAAATAAGTTTACTCTAACGTTATTGATTGGTCAACATAGATTTACGATTGTTGCTTTAGCGCCCGCTGTTGACATTGGCGTATTCTGGACAGCGCACATCAGAGCCAGGAAGCGTTTTCTTGTAGATGGAGGAATTTGTGCAATCTGTGCTTGTTTTTCCAAACGGGACGCGGAAAAATCTCAAATTTTTAAGGCTCCTCCTATAAGGGTGTTCTTAGGCTTAGTAGAGGGATGAGGCTGAAGGAGGAGCCACAAACACAGTAAATCAATGGGATGCTGCAGAGAGTGTTTAATGGTGAGCTGCAGTAGTAAGTAGTCACGCTGAGGCCTCTGTGGGTTCAAAAGTAGCCTGCTTGGTTAAGAGGCTTACATAGTTGTTACCGGCTCATTTTCTCAGACCCTGTTTTTAAGTCCCAAAGTAAGGGGCTTGGGTGGGATGCGCTTGAACTTCTTAGCTGCTTAAGCCATTACACTTATCATTTACTGGGACGTCTATGTGACTGGATTATGCAAAAATATCTCAGTAATAACCTTTCATTAAAGGAATCATTTATGTGGACAGATATGTGGGTGTGAAGATCAAGTTAAATACGATATAGTGAAAAAGACATCCTCACTTTTTCAGGAGTATTTCTGAGGCCCCCTTGCTGAACATGCGGTAGCTGCCATCAGCCATCTTCAACACGGTGCTCATAGACTTGCGGACAGAGTTGAAGGTGTAGACTTTGTACAGTTTCTCTTCAGGGATCTCGGTGCGGATGGTCTGGTAGTCACGCTTCAGGTCGTTGGAAAAGCCAAGCAAGGCACATTCGGTCTTGTTGCCCACCTGTCGTGGCAGCCCCCCTTCTTTCTCTGGAGGCTGAAGGAGGAGGTGTGAGGACCGTCAGTGAGGCAAAAACACAAGATGATACATGCGGTATTTTCCTACCAAATCACAGGCCTACCATGATCTTTGTCGTGTAGGCGCAGTTGACCGCGATGCCCAGAATCAGGAAGTCTAAAATGGAGGAGGGAATGTTCTCGGGTTCAGGGACCCTCCTATGATGCTTTTCGGCGATGAAAGCCTGCACCACAGTCATGCGGTTCATGGTGAGCGTGCCGGTCTTGTCAGAGCAGATGGCGGTGGCGTTGCCCATAGTCTCACAGGCATCCAAATGACGCACCAGATTGTTGTCTTTCATCATTTTCTGTAAGATGATAAATGCATTAAGCGATTAAACGTCTACTGAATTCAGTAAGACTAAGCAGAATTCTGACAGAACACTTTAAAATGTAGGACAGAATATGTTGAATAAGCTGCGGGATTGAAATGATTAGCTCCATGACTAGATAAAGCTCTTCAGCGTAGGAGATGAAAGCTCGTATCACTTAGCAAAGTCTCCTCATCTGATCAGCCTGGCCTGATAGTTTTAATAGGCTAACGTGTAAGCGGGTCAACACTGGCTAAGCGTCACCTGGGTAGGAGGACTTTACCTTAACGGAGTAAGCCAGGGAGATTGTAACGGCAAGTGGCAGACCTTCGGGAACAGCCACCACCAAAACAGTCACGCCAATGATGAAGAATTTCACAAAGAATTGAATGTAAATAGGAGTGCAGTCCTTGACCCAGGGCAGGTTCTGGATCCAGAAGGTGTCGACCACGAACAGGACTACCAGGATAATAACAGTGATGGCTGACATAACCAGTCCTGGAGGAGAACAATAACATGACAGTGAATAAGGGAACACAAAAGTACAGGCAGATGAAGTATTTTGTACTGGACTCACCTGCTTTACCAATCTGGACGGCTAGTTTGGTCAGTTTCCCCTGGAGAACAGATTTCTCTTTCTTGGGTAGACTGGCTTTCTTCTTTTCTTCCGCATCGGCGCCCTCATCACTGTTCAGAGGCTGCATTTCCATTGCAGCGCCGTCCTGCGCTTTAGCTGCAACAAAGAAAACCGTTAAAACGCTCATATTCAAACAGACTATAGGATTTCTGTGTCTATAATGAGAATTTAACCACTAACTAGTTGAGCTATAGCAACAAATTAGCAGCACCACGATGAGATAGGAGAGCTATATTTCTCAAAAGACACCTACTTACTACTCACTGGATCTATCTGAACCTGAAGGATCTTACATAAAATGTAGCTATAACACCAGGGAATGAAAAAAACTCTATGGGGTCAAACAATAAACAAATTGTACTTGATTTCAGGAATGTAATATTTTTATAAGTATTTACAGACTTTAATAGAACAATTGTCCAAAATATACAACTGAATTCTCAAAATCAATCCAGTTTTTCCTCATACTGAGGTCTATGTCAGTTCCAAAAACCGCAATTGACCCTTGAAATGGTTTTTGAGTCATCGCGTTAACACAAAGGATCTGCGGCGGCGGTGATGAATCCATAATATTCCCGACTTTTCGTGGATATAAATACGGCATTTCAAACAGTCAACATAACAAAGAAATGAAGTTCGATGAAAAGAAGCTTGCAAAAGGATAAAGGATGTCACATCACTCAAAACCCTGAATGCTTGTCTTTGCTTCCCTTTAATCGGTGGAACTGGGGAAATGTCGCAGTAATTATGTTGATGTGATTGTACATTAATTAGCTGAAAGATTTGGAACTTTAATTACCGCAACCCCTCCTGGTGATTGAAAGAAAAGTTAACTCGCCAGCAGCACTGAAATGTATCTCAGGGATCAACACCTTACTAACAGTCACCAGTTTAACCTTCATAAATCTCTCTCATCTCTTCCTCATCAACATCATCATGCTGGACCAACCTCCCTCGAAGGCAGAGCTGATGGGAATCCCAAAGCCATATATAACCAGGTATCCTTGGAGACACAAATGAGGGAGGAGAGGCAGCTGGCTGGCCAGCAGTGGTGTCACTCACCACCATAAAATCATTAGCTCGGCCGGGCATTGACTCAAGCGCCGCTGCTGTGGCTACAGGACAACTGACTGATCTTTTCCACTGCTCATGCTCCGGGTGTCCTCGGTCATTTCTGCAGCTTTGTTTTTATTTATAAGCCCATATAGGCCCAAGTGCAGTCTCTAGACTATCTGGGATGGTATGGAGAAATGCATTGCAGTGTTTGTTAAAAGTATGTAGCAGGAAGAGGAGGGGCATGAACGCTGGCCTATTACAGCTGCGGTGGACCGTGGCTTGTGCTGCACTTACATGGCCCGTGTAATCTCAGTCTAAAGGATTACTGTTGATTCCTGGCAGGCAGACGGAATCTGTGCACTGGGGACTAGCGCCAGGGCTGCGGTCGCAGACCCAAGCACTACTGATCATGGTGTCCCAGCAGGACAACAAGTCTGGCTAGCTGTCTGACTCACGGCTAAACAGCTTCATTACCACTGCAGTGAGTCGGAAAAAACACCAGAGCAACTCCTATAGTTTGACTCTGAATAGTTCAGATTGGGGCATCAATACAAATCAAATTGTGGTGGCCTGAGGGAGAGTTTACAGAGAGAGATGGGTGGGAAAGCAGATGTTCTGGCCCCAGAATTGTTGCATGGCTTTAATCTCCTCACCACTAATCGCTCTAACTGGATTCAGTAGCACCTGCTGCTCAAAGTGCAATGTGCCAGTGAGGGACGTGAGACGAGGAGCTAGACAGAAGGGAAGGCCAGACATTACAATGCATAGGCAAGAACAGCCAGTACCGGGTAGAAAGAGGCAAGAGGTCACGCAAAAATATGCAACTGCAGGCAATAATTAACATTTTTAAGGGCGTTAAACAAATCCAGTGCCGTCGAATGGGTAGGGGAATACTGATAAAGCTTAAAGCTAATTAGTAAAGGTAGGCAATAAGCTGTAAGGGCAATTAAACACGGCTCTGTGTGTGTGTGTGTGTGTGTGTGTGTGTGCGTGCGTGCGTGCGTGTGTGTGTGCAGGAGACTTACCTTTCTTACGATTTTCCACAGATGCTTCCTGCTTCTTGTCTGTGAGAGAATATACCACAGTCAGTAGATGGTTCAGTATATGACAGTAACTACACTATCAAGCACTAGTGGACAAGATTCCCTGTGTGTACAAATATACGTGTGTCTATAACTGTGTCCCGTCTCATTGACTTACAAAAGCGCTAAAGAAAGAAACGAGAAAATTGTTGAAAGGTAACAAGGTTCTGCTTCCGTAACTTAATTACATTCCTTTTAATATCCGGCTTAATCCAACCATTTTGTAGTGTAGCAGAAGACTGCAGTAATTGTGACTATTAGCTGAATCATTGATTAGCAGATTAGTTTTTGGAGGATATGTGCGATGCAAGATGTAGGGCATCTGTTCGATGCTGCCAAATTAAGTGTGTTCTCTCAAATGCCTGTGGAAAACGCCTCCTAAGGGTTAATCCAATCTATTCGATAGTTAATTCCTCTGTTACTATGGCAACCCCAGTGCTGTAAAAGTTTAAACATGTAAACGTAAACTGTTGAGAAAACAAATAAAAACAACAAAACAGTAGAAAGAAAAGGTATTTAAACGTGTCTCTGATGACATGTGTGGCGCTCATGTGTCACACGTCAGTCTTATACATGATTACGTATTGAATTTATAAATGCGTCAACAAACCCGGTTTATTGACAATAGTATTTCTGTTCACAAGCCCATGCAGCTGCATGCTTCATGGAATTATGTAGGCTTAAAATGCGGTGTGGCCTGAGGGATCAAAGGTCACGAGCAATCAAGAGCTCCATTTATACAATATTTTCAAGCAGGTCCCGATGTACATTTATTTTGTTCCTCTGTGCTGCCTAAAGGGTTTTTCCTGCTCCAAGACAGCAGTGGAGGTAGTAGGAGAGGTGTTTTAAACGTCTGCGTAAACACGAGGCAGAAAGGCGCTGCAGGGTCACGCCTTATTCACGTTTTATTTGTAATGCCCACAACTGGAAAACTTAAAAGTAGCAGTGAGCCGCTAACTCAAAGAAGAAAATGAAAATGTTTCCACGTTAGCTCCTATTAGATCATGTAACACTGACGGCTTCATTTTTTACTATGCTTTTTCCATTTTTTCCAAAAGAGCTGCACAATGTAAATGTCAAATGTCCCACCAGATGAAGGGGACGCGGTGTAATACATCAGAGCTCATGATTTACAATGACACACAGGCGCAGTGCTGTTCCACCATTGTTTGTTTAGCGCTAAAAACAGAGAAGAGTGTCTCAGACAGGCGTGGAAAACCGTGTATATTTGGGTTTTTAACTATTAGTCGAAGAAAACAGACATGTCATCACCTGAAATCCCCTCAACACACACCTGTTCAGGTGGGCTTTTAATGTTGAATGAGTGTCGTCTGATATGTTATTTGATGTCTTTGGAGCTGTTTGTATTTTTGCTTAAGTATCTGTCATGGATTCCTGTTCTATCATGTAGTTGTTGTTTTATGCTGTTCCTGTAAAGCGTCGGAGTACATGTGACGCCCCTGGCACATTTATTTTTTCTTCCGACACATCAACTTCAAAATGCAAGAATGCTACATAATTTATCCCAATGATGGACAGGTGCAACTGCGACAAGACAATCAGTGTATTCTGACTTCAAAGGTCGCTGGTTATAATGTTATGGCTGACCAGCCGAGTGTTGTATGCGTGAAAACATCTGTCGTCTGTGAGGACTGATCAATATCTGCACAAGTACGGTAAACAAGGAGTTAACAACACTGACTTTTACGCTGTTTCTTCTTCTCCTCCTTTTCCTTCTTCTTTTCTTCTTCATCTTCGTCATCGTCCTCGGCACTCCCAAGTAAAGTGAAGATAATTCCAGTTTGAGAGTTGACACCCACAGCAGTGACCACCATTTTCCCTGAGCCTTCCATTACATGGGTGCCTTGGGAAAGAGGAGGAAAATAGAAGCTCAGTCAATTAGGGCGAAGGAGGGAAATGACACCATTTATTTCTGTTTAGACTCTGGCTGCATCCCAAACCATGACCGAATATACACTTATGTCTTCTGTATGGCTTTGATTTTATTTCTTTAAGGACTTAATGTAGAGCTAGATTCCTCTGCTTGCTGAGAAGGTGGTTTACTCAGGCTTTCAAGTGGGCATGTTGTGCTACACGCGAAGAGGAAAAAATAAGTGCAGCCTTTGAAAGGGGGCAGTAAATTAAAAAAAAAAAGGAACGTGTGCCTTTTAGTTAAAAGAGAAAGAAACACAGTCGCCGATGCAAATACCCTCAAAGCTTTAATCATCAAGCCTTTCATCAAAAGCCAATTGTCAGACTTGGTGAATTAATGCAAATCTGAGAGGCAACAATAACCCCCACCCACCAGAGTTTAATATCTACGGGTCCTTATTTCTCTTAGGACAAGGGCAAATCTGCTCACTCTGTACAGAGAAAGCAGATAAAACAGGAAAAGAGAGTGAGAGTCTGAGAGGAAAGAAATACAGTGCTTCTTACACTTCCCTCATGCCCGCGTTAATTATTCGTTCACCTTCACCTGTTTGTTGCTTCATTTGTTACCGGATTACCCAAAATATCTGACCTGATGTCCACAGAATCTCATGAAGGGGAGCCACATGGATGAAGCACAAACCGATTAAGGAGGGAATCCAGGAATCTTTTTACCTTTCTTTATCATCATTTCCCCTTTTTTATGATGCAAGTTTATCTTTCTAGTGTGAGAACCGGACAGCCTCGCGTCGGACGGTTTGGCCTTGGCGGATGTGTACGTTCACTCCTCCTGGTGTCATTCTATTTGGAGTAACATTCCTGTTCTAGTGGGTGATACAGCATGTGCTGAGGGGAAATCAAAGAGCCTCGGTAGAGCAGTGTGTACCCACGCATGCCGAGTGTGCCAGTAGAGAGCCGGATGAGCTAAAAGAGATGCCTCTCATCAGAATCCCTAAACACTTCTCGAGGAAGGACGCAGTGATGACAAAGCTGTCTCACAGCGCCGACACACTTTTGTGCGCAGGACTCTTACTACACACAGCAAAACTGAAACTATTACACCTTTCATCGGGCAAGTGTTTGGGTCTAATGACTAAACAGCCGAACAGAGACAACGGTTCACTTTCACGTCCTAATTCAGTTTGGCGCAACAGCCATGAAAATTAACAACAGAACATTTAACACAGACAGATTTGAAGCGCGGCCAAATTAACATCCAAACCAATCATGGCTGCAGGGACAAACGCTGAATATTGATTACGTCTTCGGGTTCTTTAATTTCCAATCTGCAGCCGCAATGAAACATTTATGATTAAAGAAAAACTTCACTAAATACCAATCAGTGTTTCCACCTCTTCTTCCCTTATTTGGATAAACTTCTTATTCTCAGATTTGATCGGGGTCCATGCTGACGGCCCTGAAGCAACGGTATATTCCTAAAAAAGGGAGTATATCCCCCTCTCCCCTGCGTTGTTCATAGCGCTCCCCCTAATTGAATTCCTTTGATTAAATTTTAAGTTATGTCTAAAGAAACGTATTTTTTGGTTTAAAAACAGCTCCCCCTAATGAGTGAAATATGAACAATTAAAGTTAAATATGATAAATACAATTTGGACTGAAATTTGGACTTAATAGTTAGGAAGTAACGTCAGAAACCCAGAGGTTTTCAAAAGAACGAAATACTAAGTAAGTACCAATAATCTTGAAATTACGACCTAAAAACAATTGAAGATAAAGCTCCGAGTATCAGATATGTACAAGTGAGCTGTCCCAAAATCAATCCTGATCTTCCTCACACTAAGGTCTCTGTGGGTATAGTTGTTTGAAAATGATCCATTAACTAGTTTGAGTGATGGCGTTAACATGAAGGATCTACGGACATGGCTGAGGTGATGACGATTCCATAATATCCCAGTCTTTTCACGGATACAGTAACCAGTATCGTTGTAAAGGTCAAACCCTTTTGTGCGGCTCAGAAGAACAAGCTGGTTCCGACCGGAGCAGTGTAAGTTTCTTCCATCACTCAACTGGGGCAGTTGCTCGGTTTCAGTTCAAGCATGCAACCTTTCTACCACAACTAAACATCCTAGTCCCTCACTACTGAGGCAGTAAATCTGAAAAAGCCCAGGACAGAGTCTGGGTGATTGAGGAGAGAAAGACCCACATCAATATGAAGAAGAAGAAAGAAAAAGCCACTGTATGCATGAAATCATTTTAATTACTATCATCTACATTTGTTCTCTAGAATTCATTTGGGTCATTTTTTTCCACAGCCCTCTATGTGAATGCCACTAAATCTGAAAGTCAAAAAAAATGGAGGCATTCTGAAGTGGTGAAACTGCACTAGGGTCATCTGTCATCTAATTTTAATCAAGAGTGTGCTCACATAAAAGCAGAGTCTGAACATGATGTGTGTTGTATTATTTAGATTTACTCGGCTCAGACAGATTTGCCAGCAGCACTGCAGAGTCTCTCTTACATAAGTTCTGTTTTCAGTCAAGTGTAAAAATCTGAAGTATCCTGTTACCTGATAACAGCATTGGATCTTTTACTTGTGTTTTCTTGACAAGGTCCGACTCCCCTGTGAGGGAGCTCTCATCGATCTTTAGATCGTTGCCTTGGATGAGGACTCCATCGGCAGGCAAAAGGTCACCTGAAAGGGACGCATACAAGAAACATTTTTGCAGGAACTAAAGTGGGGGAAAAAATGAACTTATTTGTTAAAGATTCTCAGAATTACAGAATTGCCTAAAAAGTAAAATTAGATTACTTCAATGACATTTTTCACAATCAACTCTTACCATATTTCACTTGTGCAACATCACCGACTACGATCTCCGCCACGGGAATCTGGATAACTTGTCCTCCACGGACAACGGTAAATTTCTGCTCCTGCTCAATGCGGCTCTGGAGGCCCCTGAACTGTTTCTCTTTACTCCAGTCGTTGAATGCCGTCACCAGAACTACACAGATAACCGACAGAAGGATGGCAGCGCCCTCGATCCAGCCTGCCTCTGACTCATTTTCATCCCCGACACCGCCAGCAGCCCTTCCACAGTCTGCAGAGGAACAGGGTCAAATATTCACACAAAAGGTTCACTGACGACCATCGCGGCAGAGGCGGTGGACCGGTGGGAATGTTCATTCGACTTTTCGGGATATTAATAATTAACTTGAGAATTGAGACAGAGGCTAGTCAGTAGGAAATATTCAACATAATACATAAACCCCAACGTAAAATGTTCTAGTAATATCCCCCAAAATGATCCATGGATAATAGATGAATAAAAAGAAGAGGACATTATACAATAAGGACATTTTTACTTACGGTCTCTTTGGGCGTCTGGAGGTTTATAAAAAGAAAGGCCTAATGAAACTATGGCTGCCACTTCTAGGATAATTAGAGTGACATCCTGTAGTGCCTCCCACACTAACTGTAAGAAAGTTTTGGGCTTTTTGGGTGGTATAAAATTCTGCCCAAACTCTGTTTTCCGCTTCTCAATGTCGGCAGGCTGCCCGCTTAGACCTGTGAGAAAGAAAGAGAGAGAGAGAGATTTTTAATCATATGATTTTCATCTGTAAATGTAAAACCAACAATACAGACATCAAAAAAAGGAAGCCTTAATTAAGTGTGACATCATTTCGCCAACTGGTGCATTCCTCTGGACATTCCATTCACAGGATAGCTTCTCTGTGCATTGGTGACTGGGCCTCCAAAAACATTATCCCACAAATGAATCAGCACTTCTGACAGGGCCCTAAGTGGGCGACAATGCTGGGCAACAATGACATGTATTCTGTGGGCATGACAAACACGTTCACCTCTTTCACATGTGCAAAGGAGTGAGAGAACACAGGTCAGATCTAATCCCATAAACTGCCTTTCCAAACACAATGAGCGGCTGACTAGTGCGGTAGAATCAGCTTTAGCCTCCCAGGTGTCCGTGTAAACCGTTGTCCTCTTATAGTCATCTCTCTGACACGCTAAATGTCTGATTGCTCCGAAAGCCATTCATCCATGTGCACAGAGAGGATTTTTGCAGCCGCCGATTCAAATACCTCCACATTCAAAGCAAGGTCGTATATTCAAAAGGGCCTTGGCACATTTGATGATGCATGACAGTTTTCACTTATATTCATGCCCAATGACTCTGTGTGGGCGACTGTGCAGGCTGGATGGAGCTGAGTGTGTGTGGCGGAGAGGAGGCGGAGCAACGGAGAAGAGTGACTGTGTGAAACTGCTACTGACAGGCAAATAGGCGGGGGGGGGGGGCAAGAGACTGAGATTAATAAAGACTGGAGCTACTGATGGTTGAAGGAAAGCTGCACTTGGATAGCAGTGTCTGGAATGGAAGAGTTGTGTTATGGACAAAGAGACACAAATACACACAGACTAGAGGTAAATTGCAAACCATGACCACACATTTGTATAATAGTCTGGGCAGGAACAACCGCATAGAGAGTAAGGTGACAGCATGCAGAGAACGGCTCTAAAAATAGACCGCTGACTGTAGTAGAGCTGTAAAAACCTGGCAATGGATAAAATTAAATCTCTCAACAGTTCAAAACGTCCGTGTCAACAGTTAGATCAACAACGGAGAAGTTTAAAGAGACTGGAGATGTAAATAGAATTCAGCCTGGAAGATGACATGTCTACAAACTGACCCCACACACAGAGGAGGGTGGTAGAAGTATTCTATCCGAAGAATTACATCTAGAGAATTTCAGAAGTCAGTTGAATATTGGGGTCAGGAAGCCTCTCTCACCGCCATCAGATGGCGCCGACACCAACACCAACTGTTTGGGTAGCAAGAGAAACGCCTCTGCTGTCATCCACACATAAAGAAAATAGCCTACAGTATTGATATAATCCAATAATTCTGAGGGTGAAGAGCATTTTTTAATCTATAATCTATATTTACCTTTGAGCCATAAATAATTTGAGACGTTTCATCTTAAGTGTAATGCTGCTAATCCTTTAGCACAGTTTGCAAAATAGCCTTTTAAACATGACAAAGAAAGGAAGGTGGGTGGAGGGTGATCAGAAAATCTGCCCCACCTGGGAGCCGGACGAAGGGAAAAACAAACAAAGTCAAGAAAGCATGGAGGAGGAGAGGCGAAGGAGCGAGGGGAACACGACGAGGAGAAAGCCCGATGTACTGATGTATTCAAAACAGCCCAAAGTAGTGAGAAGAAGATGGATTAACTGAAGTTTCCTGGATCAAGCAGTGGTTCTGAAAATGATCTGATCCTGGAGCGGCTTCAGGGTGAACGATTACGAGGCTTAGAGTCAAACTTAAAATGTAATTTAAGGTGGTGGACATTGAAATGACTAATTACAAGTGTTCAGTCACGTAATCCTAGCAGAAGTGATTTAACACTCATCATCAATCAATATTAACTGTTAATTTTGGTGACGACGTGTCCAACAAAGCAACCGAATGGTCTCGACTCAAGCTAGACAGCCTCTGTTCCTCCGTTCTCCTCCTCCTTACAATCTGTCCATCAGATCCACAAATCCTTCACAACCGAACCGTCTGAACAGAAGGACAATCAATAAAAGAAACACACTCCAAAATAAAGCTGAAAGACTATATTTGGGAGAGCTAATTTATTATTTCCCCGAAAACTCAGGTCTGTTATGGAATCTTCATTGCCACCGAGGATCCTTTTTTGTTAACGTGATAACTCAATAACTATTTCATGGATCAATTTAGAATATAACACCAATATAGACCTTGGTGTTAGGAAGAAGAGGATTGATTTTGGGACAGGTGGTTGCATATTTCCGCCACTAGGGTGAGCATCACCTCCAACAGTTTTTGGGCCATCATTTCTCAACCATTAGTCTTATTTAGCACAACCTTGGTGTTTATGAATCGACCCAAGGAGATCTATCTTGTATGAATCGTGTTCAACTCCGATAGTTCATATTCTACTCACTAAAAGGAGCTTTTTATACAAACATAATTTCCTAAGCGTCTGGTAATATATATATATATATATATATATATATATATATATGACATCTCTCACAATAAATGATCATTGCTTATAAATGACACCGATGACGATGGGACTTCCCTCATGGATTAATTGCTTCGACATGCTCCTTGTCACGTTTAAGCAGACAGGTGCGTTCCATTAATCAACATGTGTTCATATCTCATTTAATGAAAGATGCCCCCTCTGGTTCAGCATCAACATTTCACTGTATGGATTATATGTTACAGCCTAGCATGAACACATACTCTTCTAAGAGGAGGCTGAGAGTGATGAGTCATCAGCACAGCACATTATAGGCTGTAGGGTCAATCCTGCATAGCTGCCTGTTGCTGCTCTCTGGTTCTCTCTCATCGGCCGTTTGGATTCTCTACGCCTCTAATGAAAATATGGTGACAGCTAATACCCCTTTCCATTTTACACCACATTTTCCCTTTGCGTTAGAGCAATAAATACTAGTGACAGAGGCCGATCAACGTGTCGTCCCTCAATTAGACACACAAACAGAAAATAGGTTGGCCTTGGCCTCTATCATCATTTAGCACCCAGAGTTTGTCTCAAGTCAAGGAGCTAATCATTAACCAGTTAATTTGGATCCTTGTCCCCGGCTGACCCCTTTGAGTTCAGTCATTTTAACCGGCCAAGGTAAGCCTTCGCTCTCCGCCGCTCAAAACGTCGCCTTCACATAACCCAGGGTGGGCAAAGATGGTCCAGTGGTCCGCCCACCCGAACGGTTCTGTCTTACGGCCAAGTTAGGTCTAAGAATATACGCAAAGATGTTGCAGAAAAAGGAATCTGGAGCACTGCCAACTTATCTATGGTAAACTTTAAAAAGAACAGTTATGGAGTCAGTAGAGCTTCTCCAGAGTCAAAAAAGGAATGCTCTATGGTTCCCTTCTCTTACATTCACTCTGCTTCCAATGACATTTTAGAGCCATTTGTAAATCTAATTTTTTTTTTTTTAAACGCACGACAGAATTTACATTGTGCTCCTATAAAAACCTCCTTTGAATAGATGAATTTACACATCAGGTTTGTTGAATCAGATGAAATGATTTCTTTAAAGTCAGTCTGTTTGTCAGTAACAAAGCTGGAAAAGATGGCGTGAAATGAGACAAAGGGTTAACCTCAAATCTTTGTTAATATCTTATTATCATCAGCTTACAACCAGGACAATTAAATTACAGATTCCCAAAATCCAAAATCTATTCATTTATAATAAAATTGGTTAAACTAGACCTACGTCAACGCCCCCGATCCCCTGCGTTGTACAAGGAATTCCCCTGACTGAACACCTCATATTAAATGTGAAGTTTTACTCCCCCAAGTGAGTAAAATATAAACTTTTAGAGAAAATGATGATACACAAGATGGATTTTCTGAAGTGGGTTATTGTGCTCCAATAAGCTCCAGCTCTGTGCGGGCTGGTTATTTATGTTCAATATCAGGGACGGCTATTTCATATACAATATTATATATTACATATATCAGAGAAAATAAAAATATACCATCAGGCAGCCCAACAAGTGAAACAGCATAGACAACTATGGACATTCAGACCTAGTGTCTCAAAATCTGAGAGATTTCTTCCAGACTAGCTGATATATATCTGTGATATCTGCGTCACAGGTGAAAACTCCAAAACCGCCAAAATCCTAACCTTCCATCCCATCAAAGACATAATTTTTAATTCAGAAGACAAGACATGGCAACTTAAAATCAGTAAACTATCATTAAAGAGTGTGAACCATCTCTTTGATGGAGGAGGTATGATGTGAAGAAATAGTGGCTCAACAGCTCTTAGGAACGCAAGTACAATCACGCGAGACCCTAAGTACCCGGCCGATTGGATCAATAGGCTGGAAACACGATATTTGAGTAGACAAAAAAAGCAATCAACAGGGACTAACTATGAGAAATGGACGATCAATGATATTGATGCGGATTGGCCCTAGCCACTTGAGAAGTCTCATTATGCAGAGGACACACTTGGGAAAACACAAATTCTGCAGTTTAATGGACACTTCCTGACAATATTGTAAGTTTGGAGCAGGGTCATTGCTTGTTGTGATTTTCCACAACAAAAAAATGACACCAGACATCTGGCTATACTTTGGTGTAAAACACTATGACGACCCCCCTGAACTGTGACATTCAGTGCTGAGAAAATGTGGTAAAAGGATGGGAATTTTACTCCGGTAATTTAGTTTTGCTCTTATAAACAGCTGGTCAACTCACTGGAGACACACAAGAACGGTCACAAGTGATCAAACGCAGACTCTGATGTTGTGAAAGACCATTTAAAATAAACTCTTAATTTACGTGGGAGTTGCCAGTGAGGAGTCCCTTCACCTTCAATGCTTAATTATATTCCTGAAAAATCGGGGATATTATGGGACGCATGTGAATCGACTCGAATTTATCTTGTAGATATAAATATTTTAAGTCCAAATTTTATACACTTACTGGAACATAATTTAAATAACGTGGGTCCAATTTAGTCCAAACCTTTTACTTTATGTGAACCGCCTCAAGGACATCTAAATTGTATTTGTCATATTTTACAGTAATTGTTCATATTTCACTCACTAAGGGCTGGGGGGTGGCTGTGTTTGTTCAAAGAAACACTTTTCTTGATCGTTACTTCCTAAATTCAGCTCATATGAATTGGAATAGAAAAGGAAATCTGTCTTTGTTTTATTACTGAGCTCGGAAAAATAGTTAACTGTATTTATTTTCATTATTGAGTCACTACTGCTGACTTCATAAGATTAGTGGAAGGACTGGAAACCTTTCAGGGGTTACAGCCTATTCTTAGTTTTGTTTGGAAACGGGGTCATAACAGCTAAAAGATGTAGATCTACTACCCACAATGCAATATTCTCTTCAATGAACACCCACGTCTTTCACATGCAATGCTACAAGGATGTAACGCAGGCTTCAGACTTAAAGGTGTCATCCTTAAGTCCAGGTAACCATGGTGATATCACTAGTATCATCATCTGAGGCTCGTCAATGCTTCTAAAAACGCCACGAGCATACAGATGTTTTCCAAGCCGAGACGCCGTCCCCATCTTGAATAAACTAACCTTGACGCACGAAATCTGTTTCCATGCGGACTCCTATAAGACCGACTACACTACCACAAATAAAGGTGGAGGAGAAAGTAACTGGTACTCATTCCATGGCAATTACTAAAATAGGGACAGTACAGGGAAAAAAAGGGAATGCGGGTAGAAAAAGACTGCGGCTGGTGAGCAGCCACTCACACAAGGAAACCCTCATCACTATGGAAACACTTTTTTGAGCAGTACAATGTACTTGCAGAACTAGAAAGCCATGTGTTAAGTCAAACAGTGTGTTAGAAAACAGTCGTATCTTAGTTCTGCTCTGTGATTAATGCCCTTCAGGCTTCACCTTTCCACTCATTGTACAGCAGCATTGCGGCAGAGTTAATGGTTGATATTTGTCAAACAGGCAAATATAATATTTGAATAAGCTTTTTCAGGCATTTCCCGTCACAATTCATGAACCATACAGAGTCCTTAATTAACTCTTTTCAAACTCGGAGCACAGTTAGCGTTTGACAAAATCAATACGAATCACAGCACAGTGATTTGCATACTGCAAGAGATACTGAGCATGGAAAAGAGCTGTGGTAGTGCCATTAAAATTTACATTTACATTCAAAAACATTAGTCAGAGTAGACTGGTGCATCCAAGCAGAGCTGCAGAAGTGGAGTCACATTGGTTAAAAAAAGGAAAGCTGAGGATTAGTAAAGGATTGGCTTAAGAGGTTCGAGAAATGGCCAACCCACTAATTTGAAATCCCTTTTCAATTGTCCAACTCCTCTAATCTTAAACGATGGTTTCATTTCCCAAGCAAGTGGCGAACGAGATGATTGAAACTGAAAGTACCAAAAGTCAGGGGCTGCCTAAGGAATGGAACTGTGGCTCCTGCAACGGAGAATTAAATGTGGTTTCAAACTTACAAATACAGTGTGATCTTAAAAAAAGTCTCGGCAAATGAACACAAATATTTTGGTTTACTTTATGATATGTATGCAAGTCTTAAATGGTTATCGTGCAGGAGTCTCTGTGGACTATGATGTTGATAGTTGGCAATGTTTCTGGATGTGGTG
Organism: Lophius americanus; assembly: GCA_037951165.1. NCBI lineage: Eukaryota > Metazoa > Chordata > Actinopteri > Lophiiformes > Lophiidae > Lophius > Lophius americanus. The sequence continues at coordinate 24,840 of JBBDHG010000592.1, forward strand.
AGAGAGGTTGGGTGTGAAAGAGCAAGATGCAAAGGAAAGGGGGAGACGGAAACAAATGTGGTCTTTTGAAAAAACTTTCATAATAAGTAGTGAAATACAAATGTTTGCCATGGTAAGGATTTGACCCGGTTTAGAACACACCCAGGCTTCATAAACATATACACAGATTCATGCTGGCTGTGCTGACATTTCTGGTGAACCGTTTCAGTTTGGGCTTCTTCATCAAATTTTTTTTTTTCTGCGTTATTTTAGTTCTCTGAAATGTTTGATTCCTAAACCTTCTTTTATCTTTTGATGTAGTTTCGGTTAAAAAAAAAAACAAAGACCTTTGGTCTGTAGATGTTAACTCTCTCACTCGGAGAAAAGGTTCAAGTTGTGAGGCGTGGAGTCCAAAAAAGAAACAATCCCACACACACTCCAAACATGAGTACTCGCCATCTTGTTCTGCCTGTGACTCATAACGACACTTTGCTCTTCGTGCAGTTTCAGGTGAAGCCAGTAGAAACATACATTCCACTGCACTTCCTGTCTGTGATCGGACCAAGTGTACTAAGTATTTTTACAGCACAGCCTCCACTATATTAACCTGCTTTATGCTTTGTAACCTAAAGTACTGAAAAAACTGAGGAGCTTCCAGGTTCATTTTGTAGCTCGGATGAAGACACTGGCACTGAGGAGATATCTCACGTCAAGCTAAAACTAGGCTTTCTCCGTCATCCTGGACAGCAAGGTCATAACCCCGAAAAGCCCCCAATCTCCTGCGTTGTATAAACAATTCTTCTGATTGAAGTCTTAAAAATAAATGTGAAGTTATTTCAGAAAAACTGTTTTGTTTTTTTAAAACAAGAAACATGATAAGAACTATCAAGTGTAAAATGCAAGATGGAGTTCTTTGAGTCTATATTCACCAATTTTGGGCTGAATCTGACCAAATCTTGTGAAATTATGGCCCAAATTATTTTTGGAGATAAAGCCTCTCCTAGGAAACACAAGACCAAAATTTTCGTAAAAATCAATCCAGTATTTTCCTGCTCTTTATATTTCCCAACTTTCCAGGGACATAAATATGACAGTTCAGCATCTCTACAGTCATTTGGATATAAAGGCACTATCAATTGCAAAATTCCTACTCAGCAATTATTTCTCATGAGGTGTTTTAAAGAATGTAGAATGCTTATAAATTAAAAGTAAAGAATTAAAAACAGTTAGTCATAAAGTCATTGTGTCTATCACATTCCTACGGTTTGTGAGAGCTCTGCTTTTCCTTGCCTGGAGCCACTGAACACAGAACCCTTTCTGCTATCGTGAATATGAAGTGCCTTTTTAATCTGGGATCAAACTGAAAATCCCCTCACATACGAGTTCAGTCAAGGTCATTCTGGCGATTAGGCAGACTATCTATACAGACAAACTGAGATGGAGACAGAAAGAGTGGCAGAAAGGAGGAGAGAGATAAAAGAGTGAGATGCTGTTAACCATCGCTGCACCCGGGTTCACCTCTAGCTTAATCAGAGCTTAAATCCACATGACTCCAGTCTAAGAGTATCGTCTTATCTTCATGGTGAAATGTTGGTGACAAGAAACACTGAGGACAGGTGCAGAAGATGAACTCTTCGTTTCCCAAAATCTGTTCTAGCCATTACTACCATCGCCTCAGAACCTCCTGTTTTGTCTGCCACATGTGGGACATTAGCCCGCCTGCAGCCTGGTTCTGTGCCCAGGGAAACAGCTGGACTGGCTGAAGCCTAAACACAGAGACACAGAGATGAACAGGAGAGAGAGAGAGATAGAGAGGGAGGGAGGGCTGGAGGAAGATACCCATAGGCCTTAAAATGCAGCAGGACTGGTCCTGGCTGGAGCTAGCCGGCCCATCCACCTGGCTGGTATACGAGTTTTCACAGGAATTGGTGTCAAAGTATCCACTATGTGGATTACGTGACACATCTCCTAAACTATGTCTACATCCTGTTGGCATTCTAGCAGCACACGCTAATAGGTACAACCTCCAGCTTCTTGAGCTAATTTGCTGGTCATCATGCAGATTGTGGTGGAACATTACCATCTATAGGCGACGTTTTTAACCGGTTGCAGAGTCCTTGAACATCCTCATAAGATTGCCCAATCTTGCTAATCGCCTCCGCCCCTCTCAGCTCCATAAGCGAGCGCAGTTCTTTGAGTGTGCAGCCAAACTCTCCATCGTGGTTGGCCTCCACCATGGAGTTCTTCACCCCACTGTACGAGTTGTTTGCCATTGTCTTGCCGTCTGCCCACTCAATAAGCTTCTTCTCAACAGAGAGGGCGTGAAAAGGAAAAGTCTTGTCCAGAAAAAACTTATATCCTCAAAAATGTGAACACAGTGGTAGTTCCCATAAACAGCGGAAGAGTCCTTCAGAGGCAGCTGGATTTGTACGGCAGGTGGCAGGACAGGGAGATTACAAAACAAGCCATTTCCCTTGGAGGGCTGAGTTCCTAGTCTTTCATGGTGACTGAGGATCACCCACAGAGGCGGAGATCACCATGCAAGCAGATCTGAAGGAGAAGAGCAAACACACACAAAAAAAAGAGTCATGAATGACATTACCAGGTGTTATTTCATGCCCAGAGTTCTACCCCCCACATGAATGGATACCACACTGTAGAAAACATCTCAGAAAACATACATTCAAATATTATTATTTTTTACAAAGAGGATTACAAGGATATTATTATTGGAAAGTTGAGCAGAAAAATAGACCTGGAACATAGGAGCCAATTTATGGGCTCAAGCGGTTTATGTTTCTTTGCTGATCTCAGGCTGCCAATTACGTCTAAACTGGTTTCAGGCTTTCCTGGCATATGCATTTCATTTAATGGCTATGTCATTCTCTCTGCAGGTTCCTTTCGGTGCATTAATCGATTACTGTCCATGTTCACTAAAATGCTTACTCATACAAGATATACGCTTGAGTGGGATGCCTCATTACTTATTTTCAGCGCAGCATGTTATGTAATATGCTATGTGGCATATCTATATCCAGAAAAGTAGGGAATATTCTGTATAAGTCAAATGCATTCTAATATTACCCTAATCTTGATTACCTCATGCAATCTGGACTATTTGCATGTGTGTATAAGCAGGGTACCTTTAAAAGCTAGGCACAGCTCTCAATTAAATTTTGTGTAAAGGTGGGCTCTGAACAGCTGAAGGGGATTGGATTGAGAGGCTTATCTAAACGATGGTATTTTATAAATCCAACACCAACGATCCACCCTATTCTACCTCATATTGGCGTGGTATGACAATCATGTTTCTCATGCATTCTGGGCCTTTTCATTGAGGAGCTATGAGAGAAATCTTATCTTCGTGCAATTATAATCAGGGGCAGAGAACGGCAGATCACAGAGTCTTCACAGTAGCGTTCATAAATTTGCTTTGCGGTGATAAGTGCTCTCCGAGTGTCCTCTCGGTTCGTACTCTATGTCCCGATCTAAAAATAATCACTCCAAACACAGGACTCTCCCGATGGAAAAGAAGAGTTCCGGGACGATCTTGCTTGACACATTATGAAGCCCACCTGCAGAATAAACAGCAGCCTTTTCTTTTTGTCTGACCAGGTGTTGAGTCAAATCCTTTCATGTAGAAATCCGTGTCCATACGACTGTAACACACAGCATCCTACCAGCTTTAAGCAACATACAGGAGGACTGCCATTAAAAAGAAATCAATCAGAATAAGAAGAAGCCACCAGCCTTCCTGCAGAGTAACTGTTAGGCTAACATTGTAGGAACCAAGTGACTGATTACCATGGGAAAAGCCTCCCGTTTAATCTAATTAAGACTATCTGTGGCATCAGGGAGCTCCATGGTGCTCTGCATGGGAGAGTCTGTCTAATGAAGGACTGCTGTCCATTCAGCCTTAATCAGCCTGGAACAATGAGGCTGATTCATTCATGCCGACAAAACTGATAAATATTTGTTCTGGTTTAACTCGCATGGATGGGGGAACAGTGTGAGCATACAACGAAAAAATGTAATTAGAAAAGCTGATGCCGACCTATTGTAACGGTTTTTATATTTAATTTCTTTATTCGTGGGTGGGATTGGTGATCAAGTAACAAGCAGAGTCTCTGCTCTTGCTCTGCATCCCGGTTTATGTAAAGCCACATACCCTTTGGAGAAAGACAAGTACTACATTCTTCCAATAACTAAGCCTACAAAGGGCCCCCAATCTCCTGCGTTGTACAAGCAAATCCCCAAGATTGAACTGCTCTATTTTAATGTGACTCATTAATAATCTCAAACAGGCCATATGAACTCTAACTATTTCTATGATGTCCGCAGTATGCTCTAAGGTCAGATTCCATAGTGAATCAGTAATGAAGATAAATACAGTTAACTTTGTTTTTGCAAAAAAAAACCTCCAAGTCAGTAAAATATGAACTTCTGCAGAAAGAGGTGGTTCACAGGGAACGTGGAAGAATGTGTCTCCCAGGATCAGGTTTCTGATCTTATTTCAAGGATTCTGCAGCATTTTCATTCAGGACATCATCAAAGAGGGTCTACTTCCTGCCTGAACCGATGAAGGAACAAAGTAATAGTGAGAGCAAGAGAATGAAAGAGAGAGAAACTGATCTGTGAGGGAGAAACTCTGACAGAAATCTCATGCCCCATTCCAGAGCACGCAGGAACGGGAAAAGCAGGAATACAGGTATTTGTTTTCAAAGAGAAATATTTTTCACATTCACATTAACTCTTTTTTTGAAGAGAAAATATTCTTGACTTCCTGCTCAGTTTTATAATATGATATAAGATAAATTAAAATAGGTGAATATAATTTTTTGTTTTGCCCCTATGAGGAAATTTGTTCTGGACTCAACCAAAAACTAAGAAGACTTGTAATGATTGTAATATCCCACAATACACGCTCCTTACACAAACAGATTTGCGTTTTATGTACATATCTAGTGCTAACTCAAAGGATCTTCGGCGACGACAAGTCCATAACATTCATGACTTTTCTCGGATATAATTAGCATGTATTGTGTTTATCATTACCAAGAAGTTCTGATGCTGTATGTGTGAGTATTTGTGTATATGCACGCGGATCAGCAACAACATAATATGGCACCTGTCAGTGGGTGGAATATATCAGGCAGCAAGTGAACATTTTGTCCTGAAGTTGATGTCTTGGGAGCGCTACGATCTGTGTGACTTTGACAAACTGCGATAGCGCGGTGAACCAGCAACAGGGTCTGATCCCACAGAGGCATACATTTCTGAAAGGTTGCTGAAAAACCGCTGAAATGATCCTTGCTGGTTCTGATAGAAAAGGAGTCAGTGCGCTGCAGAGCTGTTTTGGCACCTACACAATATTTGCAGGTGGTTATGATGTTATGGCTGATTGGCCGCCCCCATTTGATCCATGTTGCAAAACAGGTTATTAATAGGTTGAATGAATAAGGTACCAGACACATCTGTATTCACATCCATCAGAAAACTACATACGGAGCTTCAAACTAACACCCAAAAGTCCGTCTTTCAGAACTTTAAACTGGGCCGTGGATTAATCAGAAGAAACTGCAGACTTTATTATTGCTCGCTGTACAAATGAATGCTTGCAGCTTATTCCACTGAGGTTCTTGGAAACTATTCTGTCACATGTTGAGATTCTATTTGGAGCCATCTGCCATGGAAAACCGGACAGAATTTTCTTATTTATTAGACAGTGTAATTGCAGGGCATGGTGCATTACTGAAGTGGAAGAGTAAGTAATAATAATGTATTAATAACAAAGTTTTAATGTAAGACCCTCACCGCCCACTGAGCTACGAGGTCATCCACTGCCACTGTTCTGATTTCTGGGAAAAACGTAAAGGGATTTTCTTAAGGCTAAAAACTAAACAACTATAAACTAAAAACTAGTGATAACATAACAACATTATCTCACTTGTGGTGATAGTTATATATATAGGGTAAAGTGACAGGTAGTTTGTTCCAATAACTTTTTCTGTATTTAAGGATTTTGAACTTGCACAACATTTTACCATATGTGTTATAGATTTTAGTTAGATGAAGTGTTGAAAGATCATGTCTGGATTCAGTAGATGAAAAATATTAATACACCGATGTTCAGTGGAACGTAATCTGCCGTGGTGAAACAAGTGTCGACCTGTTACGCCATGCTGTTTGACTAAAACAGATAAGAGAAAAAACAGTTCCTTGTCTGGAGAATCAATAAAAATGACTCCTCTGCATGACTCCTCTGGTAGTGACTTTACATTTTCCTCTGATAAGTTGTGCATGTCTCCTATACTGTCATTACAATATACCCTATACATTCCTTTAATCCTATCACAGTTTGGTGTGTTCTACGGTGTTCAAAGTTCTTTTTCAATAATCTTCCCCAACACTATGCTTGAATGAATTTGCATCCTAGAAATTGAAAAAGCCACTAAGTCTGAACTGTCGTCAACGACAGCAAGCGTTAATATTGAAGGAACTGCAGATGCAGCCTTGGTGGCGATTCCATAATATTTGGACTTTTTGGGGATATAAATATTATTGATCGAAAAAAGAATGACAAACTTAATAAGACACTTATAAATGGTCACCCGGAGGTACAACCTGGGTATAAAGGTGTTTGCTGTGTTGCTAAAAGCAACAACGAGAAATACAATTAAGAGTTTTTGTATTTGAGGACATAGGAAGTGGAAAAATACCTGAGCTCAAGCTGCACAGAACTTTAATACCATGTCAAACCACAGATACAGCTCTCTACAAGCTGATTCTAACTTTACAATTAACTGACTCTGTACAACTTATGCATAAAACACTGCTTTTTAGATTAGCTGGAGATTTAAATAAAAAGGGTTTCTCCTCTACCCTCCTACACTTTATCTTGAGATGTGTAAAAATACAGAAGGGTTAAGGTCTAAAGGTAATGGAAACATTTGACGACAGTACATTTGTTGACAACAACAACCTCAAGGTTCCTTGTAAATTACTTCGCTGCTTGTGCACCACTTTTCATTTGGAAAAAAACAAAGTGCATTTTATTTTTTGTTGGGGGTCTACAAAAAAGGTTTGTTCTGTAACCTGTTGTACTTTTATATTGAGATATGAGAAAAGTGAGGTAAAAAAAGTTCCTGTTAATTAATCTGTTATGTGTTTTCTTCTTCATGATAGATTAAGAGGGATATTAAGCAGTACATTACTGTCAGTTGTATTATATTTGAATAAAAGAAAGCCGTATAGTTATGTGACGTACTTTATTTTGACTTTGATTTTGAGATTTTTTTAGAAATTAAGCAAAAGCAACAAAAATATTTCAGTATGCTGTCAATTACGGTTTCAGAACTTTCAAGAAAAAAAGAACGGGACCAAATCAATAATGGCGGACCAGATTCTATAGAAATCAGCTATCAGAATCAGCCAAGAACGTTGCAAATCGCTGAACCTGTACCATACATGAAGTTTCAGTGTCTGTGTGAAGAACAACCTGAAGCTAAAAAAATCAGTTTAACCAAGGGGTGTGTGATATACGTCAAAGCCTCGCATAACAATGCTGCACAGAAGCTAAAACTTATAAAACATGACAACTTCACAACCAGCTGCACAGGCGGGCCGTTTCCGTGCACATCATGTCAGTATCAGCTAATCATTTCCATACCATATTCATTAAATAGGTTCACAAGCCTTCCTTTTCTTCCATGTGGTCAAAATGTCATCACTTCTTCATTTGATCAACTCATTTATTGAGTAAAATACCAATAAGTGTAACAAATGACTGAAACAATGAGACCAATCACTGTGTTTGTGACATATACACAGATCATGTCAACATTGGACCTATCAGATGGAACCCTGGAACATATTGGTCATGCATTCGTACCATGACGTCAGCTGCTGTCTGGCTAACGTGTCAGTTTGGTGGCGGCCGTGAGGTTAGCTAGCGTGACGACAGAAGAAGGAGAGAAGAGCAAATACAGGATCTTCACTTCTTGTTTGTATCTTATGAGTCACATGTCATTCTCAGTACTACATCTCTTACTTCCAGTCATTCCAGAGTCAAAGAAAGCAACGACTGCAATTATAATATTTTTCCAATGTGTGTCAGTGTTTATAAGCTGCAGCTAGAAAAGACAATTGCATCATATTTGGACATGGAGATTGTTATACGAGCGCATAAAGCCAAACTTACACCTGTCCAGTCAAAGCAATGTGTGGAAATAATCACGCACCACATTAGAAAACCACGTTTCAAATCCAGATGATTAATTAAAGTCTTGAATTTAAGTAGATGCAACTTTGAAGTAATGAAATATGTAAAACAATGCTTGACTTTTACCTATACAAGAATTACAACATTAAAAATGTGGATTTGCTGGGCATACTGTGAAATATAAATTCCTCAGTAAATAAAATGTAATATTCAGGAAAGCCATAGTATGAAAAGTGTGAGTAGAACTGTAAGGTTAAAAACATAGGAAATCTGATGGACCCCAGTTTGAATGGGCCTCATGCTAACAAAGTGAACAGTGATATTGTCCAAAATCTATAGATTCTGCATTTTTACAAGTTTAGTCAGTGCAGGAGATGCTTCATCATTAACCAGCACAAGCCCTGATTCTGCTGATCCACTTCACATAAAGCTGCAGCCACAGCTTCTAAGCTTATGTTTAACTTACAATGCCCTCCAAAATTACTGGCCTTTAAAAAGATTAGTAAACTAAGATGCAAACCTAAGAGGTAATATTTTTGTGAATTTAGATTTCTATCTTTTTAGGTTGATCTGACATTTTCTGAATAGTTTGAATTAAAAATCATGTCTATAGACAATAAAGACATTTTCTTTCATCTAATTGTACTCTCCCTACTTTCTCTAAAGTGTGCACTGTATATTTCCTAAAATGTACTATCAACATTAATGTTAAAAAGTATTCAAATTTTGTGGAATACATTTTATTCCATCCATAATTTTGCTTGTAGTTGATTCTGATCTGTAAGAGTTTGGCTTATTCTTGGAGTGACAGATGGAGCGATCCGTTTTTAAGAAGGGAGGATTGTAGTCGGAGCAGAGGGGTGTCAGCTGTGACTCTGTGGCGGTGGCAAATGGTTTACATGTCTCACAGGTCAGGTAGGAGGGCCCCTCGGCAGAATTCTGTTTCGGAACCCTGGAAGGTCAGGACAAACTCTGATTTGACCAGTTGGATAAAGTTAATTTTAGCAAAATAATGCTAAATGTTTGAAGGTACGGTCTGTGGTCACGCCTCAAGCTGTTATAATTCTGTCTATACAGGCAAATCTATTGTTGACTAAAGGAAACACTCATTATAGTAAGCCAATGGTACTATAATTGCTAGCAAACGTTGTTTTTTGTACTTTTTAAAATTGGGAACATTTTTAAACTGCATTACATTTTAATATAATAGTGAAAATCCCCTATAGGAAGACTGACACTGCTCGCCTCAGACATGCCCACATATTTTTTTCTCATTTTTAAACTGCTTATCATTTTGAAGTAACTACTTTATTAGATAAAGGTTAATTATTGTCCATGTCTGACACCTTTGATTAAAATGTTTTACCCATTCTAACAGTTGCATCTCATCTATGAAAAATGTAATTTGTTCGTTGCTGAAAAGCCGTATTTTTAGAAAATTTCCAACTAACAAAGTATTTCAAAACTTCATTTGGATTCACGAGTCAAAGGCAAACTGCATGTCGTTTAAACCTTGCAAAAAGAAAGACTTTCTAAATGTGTCATCGCCACCGACAACATCTTAAAAGGTGAGGACTATTTGACTTGTGCCGTGTACCACATGGGCTTAGCACATTTGCAATTTATAGCAATGAACACAATTCTGCGCCTTCTTCAATTCCCTGTCTTCACGTCTTGCTCCCTCTCCCACATTCACACAACCCCTAACCCGACGAGCAGCAACAACGCCGGGGTGAAGGAAGTGCCAACATTTGCTGCGCTGCAACAGTTTCAGGTTGCGGAGCCGGTCACATGTCACAACAGTGGAAAATCATTGTGATTGGATCTCCAAGCCAACAGCTGGCATGGTGTGGTTGAATGGCAGAGGCTAAGATTAACCCTTTACACACAACAGCAGCAAAAAAGAAGGAAAAGCCAGGGCTCATTATGGATATGAGGTTGTTTTTAGCAAAGGAGCAGTGACTTCTTATTCACAAGCCTCTTCTCGCCTCCAACCATGAAAGGCTGCTTTCACTCACTGGAACTCACACTCTACCCCGGAGGCTATGGCGAGTAGAAACATGAAAATGGAACAACGGTAGTGGACATCTCAGATGTATACTCATGTCGTTGTTTCAATGCTAAGGAAACCCTCTGGCAGTTTATACACGTCTATGTGCCAAACACTCATTGCAAGACAAGGATAGCAGTTCTAGGGATCCCTCTGCAATGGAGCTGCCTAATGCAGGGGTGGTATTTTTAGCTTCCCCAGACTGTCCCCTCCCCCCACTGCTAGCCGCTGCTGAACTGGGTCAGGCCATGTAAATGTGGAGGGTACAAAGCAGAGACATCCAGCCCAGCCCTCCATGTGCTACATGGTTCGCAGCAAAGAGCAATACTTCAACCCGCAGACTGAAACCTCTCCAGGGCTCTCTAATGCCGTCAGGCTGCCAAATTCATAGCAAAACACCTTTGGGTGCCACCTTCAAAACACTTCTCCTCTTCAGCTCTTCTAACTTCATGTAGGGAGAGAGGCACGGCCTTTAAAGGGGAAATCAATCCTAATAGTTCTTCACCTGGTGTGAAAGGCAGAGAAATGAACTAAGAACAAGGACATAAGTAAGAGTGAAGTCAAATTATAGGATTTTAAGGATACTTTTATCGTGACTGATCCTTCGATTTGATAAGGAGTTCAATTTTTGTTTTAAAGCAATCACTTATTATATACCTCTTTGATTTGTTGTATTTGTTGTAATATTTTTTATTATATTAATAAAAAACACCTCATAAATCTGTCACGATGCAGAACATGCTTTCTGCAAATCGGGGCAGAATTTGGGCTCCTTCCATAGTAACACAGGAGACATAATGTCCTGCGTTTGGTTCGGGAATAAATACTTAAATATGCATGATGGACTAGCCTTAAAAGTCAAGAACTCATTGAAAGCCTGTAAAAGGGTGAAAGCGACTTGAGTTGTAATAAACATGCTCTTGTTCAATAGAATTTTCACAATCAAACAAAATACAGTTTATTTAAAGGCTGGAACCAAAGTCAACACGGATTAATCCATGATCCCTCCACTACTTAGCAGCATTAAGACGTCACATAAAGTTCATTGTATTCCTGTTTCTTCACATCAGAAAAACTGTGATTAATATGACGTATGTTGCAATCATTCACTTCTCATTTGCTCAACCACCTTTGACCGTTACCAAGCCCTGAGTGTGTCCTGTCTAGGTATAATTAATAACTCACACTTTTATCGTACAATCTCAAATATCTTTTTTCTGGCAGAGATACATGAACAGTGAGATGTTTAATTAGACTGAGCCAACTCTTAGTATTGGCCTTTTTCAATTTGTGACAGTGAAAATATGATGCTATGTCTTTCTATTAGGAAATAAAGCCAGAATTATTTAGCTGATACAGTATCCTTCATGACCATACGACGCAATAGAATATTCCAAAGCGGGGCATCTTTCATCAAGCCACTTTGAAGATGAGAAGCCCTCTGTGTTCTTTGTTATGCGTGATTCCACATAGCAGTTCAGCGGCCTCAGAGGTCCCTCCTCCCCGCCATATGATGCCATAGTCTGACCTCAGCATTTCAATCTCAGGACGCCCTAGTGTTGACCATTAAACCATTTTCAGCAAGACCTGTGGCAGTCGGTGCAATTTTGTAATAATCAAAAATAGATAATAACAAGTGAAAAATGATAGTGTATAAATGTAATCTGAAGGCTAATGCTGGCTAGTTTTGCGGTTTCATAGACGTTTTAAGTGCTGCTGTGCCCTTAAGAATTTTAATCTCTGAGGTGAATGGGTTAAAATTCCAGTTAATAACAATGTGTGTTTACTGAGCCTAAAGGTACATTCAGCGAATCGGGCATTTTGAACTATGTCTCAAATGAATCCTCATCAATGTGATAAGACCTGCTTGCTTTCAGAAATTGCTCAAGATTGACTTTGTTTAGTCATGTTAACTGTCTGTAACTTGTCATTGTTTGGCAGTGAGGTGATGCTATGCTATTTCAAACCATATGAACAGTATCAGTATAGAGCTTAAAAAGCAGCAACAATTAGAGAAAATAATTGTTTGTCTTCACATAGGCAAACAAATTACAGTCACTGGATATTATGACCAGAAGGGTGTAAATAGTTTAAGTAAAAAGAAAGCGTCATGATGGGATAATGGAAATCTTTGATAGGCTCCTACAGTGTTTTGAAGGTTGGGCAAAAATTGTTGACTATAGGAATGTCAATTTTGGTTAGTTTTGCCGATGCATAGAACAAGAGGAGTTTTCTTTGTTGTCTATCATTCAGGTTGGCTTCCATACTGCGTATAAAGAAATTTGAGAGACAAACACACTGAACTAGATCTTGCAGTTGATGAAGTGGTTATGATGTAACTTTAGTTTGTGAGACCTGACCTGTCAGCCCAGGTTCACTTGACTTTTAGCTCGTCCTCCATAGTCATAGAAGCCGTACATGGCACAATGTTCTTGGGTTCAAGGTACTAAACTAGCTCTTTGAATTCTTAAACCTCTGCCACAACTAGCAGAGCATCAGTCTTCATCATTCAGCACACCAACTGGGTTAAAGCTGTCTGCTAGCCACTTTAAGAGGGTGAATTTCTTTGGATCTCAGAATTAATTTAGATCGCCAATTCTTTGGTACTTGTATGGAAAACTATTAACTGGCGTCCTTATTACCCTGAAGTATAACAAAAAGCCAACTGGCAACAATTCTTTTGTTAACAGCATTCCATTATGAATAATTTAAAAGCCTCTTGCAGTCGTGTCTGTATGATGTATCCCTCCAAACAGACTGAGCTTAGCGTTTTAATTCAGTTGAGATCTGGTTTAAGTTGTTAAATGTTGCCTTGTGTTGACCAGTAGGTCGTTTTTGTTACTGCAGGTTCCTGGTCAGTTCTACAAATGTTTGATCTTCAAAACATAATTATATAGCCATCAAATAAATGGTTACTTGAATTTGTCCCATTTATAGCTGCTGTGTTAAAGGATAGCTCTATTATGAGTGTGTTGTAGATTGTCCAGCAGCTGACCTCTAACCCTCTTTTTTATTCTGTCAACATCTATCTGGGACTATTACCACCCAAACACTCATGCTAGTTAACAGATTAACACTTAGAAATCGGCAACCCTAGTTAATATATGTTTCATCCAAAGGTTAAACCAAAATAAATCTAAGACTATAATTGTCAGAATGTAGAGTGGTGTGTTTCAGGATAACATGAGAACAACAATTTTACAATTAAAAAGACCTTTGGTTGCTAATTAACAACAATACAATTAAAAATTTGACTCCTTAGATGTGACATCACAATTCTCCCTTTGTTATGGTACCCCACAGAGTCACATGAGAAATTAAGAAGAGGCATGCTTCCTATGCAACATATGTTTTTAATTAATGAAAAATGACGATGATTAAGTAACGAGTATTGTCTTAATTGTATTTTAAGATTGAGTATTGGCTTAATTTAGAACTACCAGTATTTTTAAGCTTCCGGGTGTTCCTGTTTGTGGCTGAGCATTATTTTTCATTTCAACATGATACACCAATAACAAATGCGAATAAGAATAAGAAAATTACAGATGTTAATCAGTGTCAAACACTGGCATTTATGAATTTCTTGAGCTGTATTATCAGGTGGCGTTATACAAACTTACAGGAATGGACAGATTGGACCGACACCATGCATGAGCTTCCCTGGCTACAAACATCTCACAAGTAAACCAGAAAACACAAAGTCCCCAATTTGTAACACCAGTAAGGACAAAATAAGCTGTTTCAAGAAGCTATCGTTGGCAGAGCGGCTAAGGCTCTGCCACTGACCAAATCCAACTGATAATATATGATGGACTGAACGAGGCCTACAAACTTTTATTTTTATTTCAAATGTCATACCATTGGTCGAAGAACAACCTGGAGGACAATGGAGCGTACATTAGTTTCAACAAATCAGATCAATCCTTCCGCTCTAATCCCTAAAAGCATGAGCACTTATAATACACTACTCACAATGGTTTTAAAACGTTAAAGGAAATAAATCGGAATCGGCCGGTCAGACTTGATAAAAAATTTGGTGATCAGCCAGGAAAAATTGCAATCTGTAAACCTCTACCTAAAATGGTATGAATGCTCTGTCGCTCCAGTGGTACCCCAACAGGGTACAAGAACCTTCGAAGACCATATCTGCACCCCTAAAGGCAAAAATGAAATTTTTATACAGTGTATATACCTTGTACCTCCATAGAATCGGTAGCTAAAGAGCGTCAGCTGTGGCGACAAGTCAGTTTTTATCTAAACATTTACAGCCTTTGTCTAAAAAGAACCAAACATTAGTTTACATAACTTTTTAATTATTTACGTGATTTTTCAATCTAAGTTTGACATTTAATGATAAATACACTACTCAATCTATATAGTATTCTGCTAGAACTGTTTGTCCATGACAAGTAAAATGACAAAAAGCTAAGAAATTTTTTTTATCGTTCAACTATTTTAGCTTATTTCATTGAAAAGAAAATCTTTATTTGAATCAGGAATTTGTACCTTTACTTTGTTAAAAGCACATCAATGCACCCGTTGCCGTCAGCAATGATGTTCCAGCTGACGACTAATTTATATTTTGCAGAGTGGTTTATAATACTTGAATAAGGCAAGACCTGAGCTCAGCCAAGAAGTTTTTAAACGATTTAAAAAAAAAATCATCCCATTTATCTCCCTGCAATCATGAAATTAACAGGCGATTTGAAAAAGCAAATCTGTTTTAGTTACTAGGTAGTTCATTATCATTTCTTTGTTCGTGAATATTTGTATAAGCAGCAATATCTCAAATAAGCCTTGCAACATAAAAACTCTGCGTGGAATAACCTTGGCCTTAAAATCCAGACAGAGGGAGAAAAATAAGCAGAACTCCATCATAAGTAAATAGCATATTCAAATACATTGTACTTCATGGTTAAAAACGAACTGTTTAGCTTTCCATGTCCGTTTACATGAGATTCAATGTCACCTTAGATTAATATTGACCTACAGTCTTTGAAAGAATGCTTTACAATAAGCAGTTACCAAAGATTTTACTGAAGAACGCATACTGAACCTTGCTTTGACAGTAAATAGAACAACAAGAATAAGAAAAAACAAATGATGTAGAATAAACCAAATTGGCTACGGCACACACTCTGGGTCTTGATCCCCTTTAAGGGCCACCTCAGAGGAGGTCGTATTTTAGTAAAAGGCTGAAACACCCATCGATCCAACCTTTCTGAGGTTAGGGATTTGTGGAGGACAATTAGCGACAGCCGGTACCATTGCCTGTGGCGGCCCAGTTTCAACTGCCCAGTCGTCGCTCGTCGTTGGCCTAGCAATGAAACATCAATGAAGGAGGGCGACCCCCTGATAGCCCCAACGACGTACCTACTCTACATTTCACCATTCCGATCAGACTGCGTGTCAACTTTCCAAAGGGTTTCAAACATCAATTTATGTTAGCACTACTGCCTAACATGAATTCATTCTTAAAGTTAGACGTGTAAACGGCAGAAGCACAAATCATGACAATGAAATCGGGAAAGTTCAAGCAGCTGTAAGGGGGCACTCCTCTGGAACAACTGAAGCTGGGCCTACACTGTACGACTTGAGTCTGCTTTTCGCCTGATCTTGAGCCTGAAGACAGTCAGGCCAAAGTCGGGGCACGTCCAGCTTTGTTTGTCGTGCAGTTTAAGGACGATCGGATGGATTTCTGACAGGTCCAGAACAGTTGAAGCAGAGCCAAGGCTGGTTCCCCGAGTTCAGCCCATTTTCTTCTGACTGCGCTTGTGCAAAAGTAACAATGAGCGTCTGAGTTGCCATGGTTACGTGCCGAATCATGTGTTTAATAAATAACTACTCGTATAGTAGAAAGGTGCAGTTTGGGGCTGGTAGCATCTGCATAGCATGGATGGAAGAAAAAAGAAAAGCTCTTAGCTGTTAGAGCGGTACAAGCTACCAAGTAAGAATTCTATATAGTAAAACACATTTAGCTTACCTCCAATTCCTCATTAAATTGACCAGCCGGCCGCAGGGGCCAAAGGACTTTAAAAGTCGTAAGCTTTAGCGGACAATCAATTCGTACAGTGGGAATTACAATCAAACAACAAATCTAAAGTCTTGTAGTATATGCCCAGCTATGGGATCAGACTTTAATGGTGATCGCTACCAAGGAGGAAATGTGGCTAACTCAGTTCACTTGATTACTTCAAACTGACTATCACCATGAGACTACAAAAAAAAATTCCAATGCCATGAGACGCAAACAGTACAGCGAGCTGCAATGTTGGATTAGTAGAAGAATAATTGATGAAGTTTGAATGCATTACTGATGACAACCTTCCGTCATAGTACTGAAAGGTTATTACGTTTACAAATGTTCCTTAGAAAAGAACTATCCGATTGACAACACTGCCAAGGAGGGAAATTGTTTTCACTTCTAAAATACAACCTTTTCCCAAAGCCAATTTACCAGACATGTGTAAGAACAACTTTTCCTTAACTGAAGGAGAACATTACTTCCAATAGTCAGCCATTATGAAAAAAGTAAGGTGAAGTAAAGTGCAAGAAAGGATATTTTTGTCATTCTTGAGTGACAGCGACAGTCTCAGTTCAAAGGGCTCAGACACAGTGACAGATTGCATTACTGGTGTCTTCAGTGAATCATTAAACAAACTTGGGTTCTATAAATGCTGAGTTAGACAGCTATAATGAAAATTCATTCATTGTTAAACCTGTGAAATACTTATCTAGGACATAGAGACATAACGCAATTCTAAAGTGAAACTGGAATCCAACGACTGTCCTTAAAAGTTGTGTATAGTCTGCAACAGGATAGGCTGTCTATAATGCTTAGTCAATGAGCTGCTTTGCTAGCGTTATATTATGTAATGCATCTGCAGATAACTATGCCGCCCTGCTTTGACAGACAGGCTTTGTATCACTGAATGACAGTCTATGCACTCTAGGCTCAAGCTAAATTCTGCATCCATGAAACAACACCGTATACAATCTTCAGTAGGATCACAAGTCATTACACAAACACGGGAAGACAATGCTGGGTTTGCAGCAAACCCGGTACTGTTTAATTGGATAAGGAGTGATCCTTTCAGCTAGACACTAAAAGGTGCTCAGATGCTGCACTCTAAATTAACCTGGATACAGCGTCGGTGACTGCAGAACTAAATTGTCCATGAAGGTCAAGAGGGTAAGGGGAATAAAATATGTAATCAACTTGCTTGTATAGATTTATTACTGTAATTTTGGAGCAATCTCTATCACAAGAATTTCCTCTGGGATCAATGACGTTTTATCTTATCTTATTCCTACAATGACATTCAGTCTTTGTAGGTACCTAGACCTGATGGGATATTCACACTGATGAACAGTGGTTGAGATTACTGGGATTAAGAGGTTGAGATTCAGCTTCGACGAGCTGATATTTTAGCTACAAGTGTGGGTTCAGGATAACACGTGGAAACGTTTCTCAAATGGGGGTATGTGTACCCCTAGGGGTACTATGGGATACTACAATGTTTGTTTGAACAACAGTATATTAATCATGCATAAATCCTGAAGTAACTTAATCATAATAGTTATTGTTATAGTCCAATAATTTTACAGATATTTATAGATATTCAATTTCCACATTTTAAATTCAATTGTTAACTGTGACAAACAGCAATCAACAAACACGATGGCGTTCGGTATGAGCAGGAAGCTAAGATATTATGTAACAAGTGAAAATCAACTGAAATTCCCTGAAGCAGCAATAGTGCTAAAAATATGGTGAAAGAAACGTAGGACAAAAATGACAGCAAAATCCTGTCAGATCTTCCATATAACTACATATAGTATGATAGCCCACAGGTGAAAAGGCGCTTAAACTTAAGAAACATTTAACAGACAACACTCAAGCAAATGAAGAAAATGTCTTCATTAAGCTGTCAGAACTTGTGCATTTGCAGCAACACTACACATTAAGTTTCATTTGTTGTATTTAAATGTTGATTTAGGTTTTATTTTAAGTCACATGACAGCACAACCCAGAAATTAAACCAAATGCAAAAACTAAGAGCGAACTGCCGAACGAATACAAATTAAATCTGTATTACTAGGTGTGTGTTACATCTGTTCTATTCTTTAAATATGGC
This sequence comes from Lophius americanus, assembly GCA_037951165.1. Classification (NCBI taxonomy): domain Eukaryota; kingdom Metazoa; phylum Chordata; class Actinopteri; order Lophiiformes; family Lophiidae; genus Lophius; species Lophius americanus. Next base: position 43,228 of record JBBDHG010000592.1, read on the forward strand.
ATTAAAAAAGCACATCCTGGGTGCATCACTTCCAAGTGTCCTCTGGAAACACTTCCGTTGTGTAGTGGCTTTTCTACTTGATGTGTTGCGGCATTTGCAGTGCATTCTCCAAAAGCCGAGCATACTTAACTTCTAACTGCATGAGATTGAAAAAAAAAAAAAAAAGGATTTATCATTATGTGATAATTCCGCAACATTTAAAATATAGCCTGCAGAAAATAATAAGTCAGGTAATAAATACCTGGTGCCGGTGGCACCTTGTTGTAATGTATTCTTTTTGAAAATACATTTATCCAACCAGAAAAAAATGCATTAATCAGGAGGCGCTCCATTGATGAAAAATAAATAAATGATGTATTATTGAAAAATGTCTAAAATCCGGAATAACATAAAAGGGAATCTGACACAACACCTGTACATTTATTCCTCTGGATTAACCTTTGACGGAATGCTTTCATGGCAGCTCATCGTTCGCGTCTCGTATTTACACTTAATCAGATATGAACATTATTCTCGTATTTACACTTAATCACATATTAACATCATAAATACAGTGGCAGTCAGGAGACGAAATAACCAAAATGTGGCTACATGGTTTAAAACTAAAGCTCCCCGCCTCGACCGCATGAACAACCGCGGCGCGTGGAGTACAGTAGTGGGAGAAAACTGCTTGACGTTACGGCTAACGTTACACTAAATAACGCTCTCTCTGTCAAATTGAACAATGCAAAGTTAAATCGTCTGAGCGTTTATAAAACGTAGAACGGAATAGTCGCCCACATTTTCAGAGGCTGGCGTTATGTCGCGAGCCGACTCTAAACGATGAGCCACAATGAGTGAGGCGTCGCGCGGCTGCAGCGCGTGCCGAGTCCTGCCTCCTTCAAGGCTAGCGAACGATGTTAGACAACTAGCTCCCCAGCTGTGGTCTAATGTTGACTCTGCAAACTGAATATACACAAAAGCAACTTATACCAGATTGAAAAGTGTGGGGGGGAAGTTCGCCAAGGGCAATGCGGGAGGCTAAGTAAGCAGGGAAAATGTGTCAGCATCCTAACTGTTTTAGCGACGTTGACACCTGGGTTGGAAAACAAGACGCCCAATGCCAGTGTGTATCCAAGATATAAGGTTAGCTGACGGTGTTAGCCTGGTAGAAGGCTAACTACCCTAGGCAGCTACCCAACGGTGGCTGGCCCTCGGTGAACAGTGCAGATAAAGATGAAGAATTCACCGGCAAGGTTTTCCATGCGGCGTCCACCGCACTTGGGAACAGTCTCAATTATGCGACATGGAGTCGAGCTAACATTGGAAATATAAACAAAAAATACTTACTCCGTTCCCAGAGAAGTACCCCGGATCCCTTTCTCCCTTTAACTCCCCCTCAGTCTCACCAAAGACTAGACTCTCTCCCCTGATCTGAGGTAAGGTCCCGCCCACTGCGCTGTCATCACAACCACAACCAAAGTCTCAAGTTGGAGCTGGCAAGATAGTTACCGCCCCGATTAATCGGAAGCCACGATTCAGGTACGGGTATGGCTATTAAAACTGTAAGAACGGTAGACTGAATCACCGTCATTACAACTACTGGACCGGGGAGATTAAATATTAAAGAATAATAACGTTTATTAGTAATAATTGGTTATTCCTCAAATATTTTTATCATCACACGGGTTCAGACCAGAAGCACCTTGCTTTCTAGTCGATAACAACAAAATCTAATTATGACGTAAAACTATCAACATTTCTGTAATGTGAAAAAATACATTGAACTAGTTGTAGGAGAAAAAGAGGCGAATGATACGCAGTGTCGTGTTTCTCGCAAGTAGATTTGACTAAAACGGAAGTTAGACGAGATGAATCATCTCACCTCATCTCGTTCCTTTCTGTCACAACACCGCCGGGGACATGTGATGCGCGTCAAATAGAGGATGGGAATGGACCGCTGGTGTGGATTCCCATTGGTTTAGCCAGCATATCAGTAGCCTATGGAAACGGTTACGTCATAAACCCCCTCGGACGCCCTTTTTTCTCCCGTGTTGCTTTATAACAACATGATTATTCACTCCCCCCTCCAATAGATGCACTCTGCAAAAAAAGTACCCGAAATCTCACCGCTGCATCTATTTTTCTCTCTGGCTGCCTGAACTCCTCCTAAGGTACACAAGACTCGTCCCTGGGCGTCTAATCAAACCTGACGTCATTCTTTCCATGACGTAGCGCTTTTTTTCACTCCTTCTGCAGATTCAATGCCCGTATTCTTTGCAAGTCCTAAGTGCCGTTGAGAAGGAGTCACATACTGGACAATCAGCCTTTTTATTGCTGTGGCCAAATGTCACTGAAGTGTAATGACTTGCATTGCATTACAACATAATCAAAAGATCGAGATTATAGATAACTGAGTTACGAATTAAAAATGATTAATAGATTAGAAATTCAACCACATTATATACTTTTCTATTTATCAATCTATTATGGCGCAAGAAAAAGTCAATGTCAAATGTCAACAAAAAAAAAAGCGTTACAAAGCCCAGGTTATTGGCTATTGAAGAACAAATAAATGGCAAAGTAGAATACGAAATATACACAGCTCCATTGATATTAAACATTTCCAGTCACAAAATCAGGTGAAGACACTCATCTCTTTAGAGATGACTTTGGTTTATGACCTTGCCTTAAAAAGACACGGGTGTCGGTAGATGATAAACAGAAAAAAACTCCAACTGAGCTCGAATCTTTGGGTTGTATCCTTGCTGTCTTAGCATAATGGGATTCATCATTAACACAGGAGCCCTCCATGCACAGAGGCACTCACCTCATCAGATTGGTAAACAGAGGAAGAGTTCATCATTTGTTCTAAAGTCTTGATGTAATCTCAAAGTTAGAAAGTAATATTTTGGAGTTGAGATCAACATCCAGGAGAGAAAACGTTTTTGAAAGAAAGAGGAAGAGAACAAGCAGGGAATAAAAACATGATTTATCTAAGATGACCAGTACAATCATTTGGGGTTTAACTGAAATATAAGTAAAAAACTAGTAAAAAAGTAGGCTAAACAATTGAGACATATGACGCAACCACAACTTTGACATATAATAAAAAGTAGATTATAAACAACGGCATAGTCAGACCTGATTTGTGTATACAACTGCATTTTCTTCTGATTAAACCCTGTACCGCCTGTATACCAATGTTTGCAGAGCAACCATCTGAGCACTGTAAAAAAAAAATATATATTAAAAACCCATATAATTTACCCATAAATACTAGCAATGTATTTATTTTTTTTAATGTTTTTACCGTAGATCTTAATGTACATACCAGCGAATGACTTGCTTGTGACATTATGGTATTTTTTCTGTTATAGTTCTGCTAGTTTATCAAAAAGTTTGTATTTTTACCATAAAATTCTGTTTTCATCGTACTCCTCAAATAAACAAAAACAAGATTTTATTAATGTATTATTCCGAGTTTACAGTAATTTACTGTTGTTCTAATGGAATATAATTGTAAAAAGGTTTACAGTATATGTTTTTAATGGCATTTTAAACTAATTTGCCCTACAGTCAACATCTCAAAGTCAAATTCTTACGACCACAGCTGCCAGTGTTTTATTATAAATTATACAGAATTATTTTTTTTTAACACTGAGTGGTAATGCAGTCATTCATGCGTGGCTGTCTCAAATACTTCCATACCCTTCTCCCACATTTTCTAGCTGCCAGTCAATCTTTTTGCTGTCAAACTAGAAGTGCAGCACAGCATGCCTCAGTGCTCGCCTTCCCCCCCGCCCACCCTTCTACATCCAGGAGTAACTCGGGCCTCGTCTGAGCAGGGACTGGCAAACAGGCCTCCAAACTCTGTATTTCTATTTTTATGCCATTTTTCCAGTTCACTGTCAGTGGTTTTGGTGGCTTCCTGCTTGGCAGCCTTCAGTGCTATGTGCTTGGCCAACCCTGAGCAGATGTCCCTCTAACACAACACTAATACATTTCATTTCTCTCCCTCCACCTACTGTATATTCATCTGTCCATCACTCTTTGTATCTCCTCTCCCATTATCTCTAACTTCTTCAGATATACCACAGAATGCTGGGGACACTAGTCACGGATTTGAAGAACCTATAGATCAGTGTAATACAAGAAGAGACCGTACATAAGTTCTCATGAGCAGGATGTCTGCAGATTAGTAAAAGTGAGTAATATTCATTCCTGTATTTGGAAATATTCGCACTCTGATGAACCGTGTGATGACATGATCAATACCACGCTCAAGGCGGCGGCACATGGATATCTACAGCCAGCAGCCGTTTAGCTTATCTTAGCACTGACGCTGGAAATAAGAGGAAACAGTCAAATGTCTTTAAAAAAAAAAAACCCCACCAATTATTAGCAGGTTGTGTCTTATTTGGTTTATTCTTTAATGTCCTGACCAAGATAAAAAAAATAAAAAAAATAAATTATTAGCATGTTGTGTCTTATTTAGTTCATTCTTTAATGTCCTGACCAAGATTAAAAATTTAAAAAAACACTGTGGAAAAATAATTGCTTTGTATATATTTTACGTCTTTGGGACGTTTGTTTGTGTTTATTGATTTAATATCTCAGACACTTTAAATTGTCCACACATTGACAAACTGTTTAGTCAAGCATTTTCCTAATCTGTTAAAAAACAAAAAACACACACAGACTTACAATTATTTCAAGATGAAATTTTGCAGTTTTCATGGAAAATAGTCAATTTCTATTGGATCATCTCCACCTTTTGGTAAAGTATGTTTTTAGAAACTATTTTAATCTTATTAGACTTTTAATTTTTGGTTGTATCAAGTAAAATAATTCTGTGTAGTTAGTCCTCACATGTTTTAATATGGCAAGAAAAGAAAAAGAATCCTGCCTATGGAATAGAACTTCTCAGAAGCTATAGTTAATGCCTCCTATGACCTCTGGTGTCCCTCAGGGCTCCATCCTAGGCCCCTTACTCTTTACTATATACATGCTGCCACTGACTCATTTATTTCTAAAGCAGTATTAATTATAAAACAACTAAAAATAATCCTACAGATGCATCTTCAGACAGGGATTAACTAATTGTGATAAATGTCGGTTTGAACCTCAGACTTAGCCTTTATTCATCACATGCAGGTGTAATTACAATTCATTGAAATGATTGCACTGTGCAGACTCCCAAACAACACAAAAAGAAAGAGTGGAAATCACACTTCTGCAGAACACAATAAAATAAATGAAGTCAATAAAATAAGTTATAAATAAAATGACATAAAGTTATAACTTCCTGTCTTTGGGTGAAACTGAAACAATCTGCTACTTGGCAGTAAGACATTATATTAAAATATGTAAAATACCATAAGAATCCTTCAAACATGAGAATAAATGTGTTCAAGCACACACAAACATCATAAGTCATTAAAATAGCTCATTTCTACACGTATCTAAACAGCGTTCGGCATTCAAAGCTCATCCTTTCTCCACAATATCGTTCTCCTTCCCCGTCAGCGGCAGATGTTTGTCTATTCTTTATCTAAACATGACAGACGATAAACTACAATTCTGCCTGGTGTCACCAGTGTCCGCTTGTTCAGTTGAAACCACTTAATCTCTGCTTTAGTTCATTTAGACACCCTGGGACCGCAGAAGAAGTGAGGGAGAAGGTGATTAGCGTTTAGCTTTACCCACGCCGCAATCTACAAGCTGTCTGGTCGTTTAACACCTTAATGGAGATGGTGAATTATTAAACGTGTGTGAATATCTGCATCAAAGGGATTGCACATCAATCTCAGGAAACGAACCGCGCCTGAAGAACTTCAAAGTTTGTGAAATTGAGGAGGCCCATCGTTTTCCCTACAGCTGTTTTCTGCGTCTTCCTGTTGACTCAGTTCTTCTGAACTGAAGTAATTGCCATGTGTCATTAGCTTTTGTGCGTGCTAATGTGCTAATGTGTTGATCGTGCAGTATGAGTAAGCGTTAATGTTGAAGCGCGCCAGAACTTGATCGTCTTCGTGCATTTCCTGAAACACGCTTTAAACTAAACTGGTTTATTAACCCTTTAACAATTGGATATGCTAAACAGTAGAGGGCCAATGATAGAGCCCTGGGGGACACCACGGCTCAAAGGGCAACAATGGAGGAGGTATTAAGGATGCCTATAGAGAAAGTCATATTAGATTATTTTGCCAGAATTATGTTACTTCATACGACCAAAAACTTTTAATGCGTCTCAAATATTATTCAAAAATTTTTTTTTACCGAAAGTCGAGCTAATCTAATAAGTTTCCCGAAAGATCCGGGATATCGTCTCATTGCTGCCGCTGAGTCCGTGTCCTGTTAACGCGATATCTCAAAAACTTTTGAGATACATCGGTTGTGTCTGACGCTAGGGGGAAATCTACCTACCTCTTAAGGTTTTCGGGCCATCATTTCTCAACCGTCTGATTAAGCCATTAAGTTTACAAGATCCGTCTTCTATTTGTCATATTAAACTCTAATGGTTCTTATCTTACACACTAGGGGGAGCTTCTTCTCTGTTTTTTAACAAAAAAACACACGTTTTCAGAAATAACATCGGATCAATTTGAGGTGTTCAGTCAGGGGGGTTGCCTGTACAACGCAGGGGATCGGAGTCTTTTGGGGAAAGATACTTGCTGTTGGGGACAAAAGTGTAAACCTTGTTAAAATTAACTATTTATTTAATGGAAAAACATTTTTCATTAAACATAAAAAAAAAAACAGAAACATAACCTGACAGTTTGTTTTAATTTTATGGTAAATTTAGAACATCTTAGAGATAAATTGTGTAAAATCCCAAATAAATAAGATATATAAGCAAAAACTAAATAAATTAAAATAAATTTTTTAACATTGTTTTAATTTCTTTTATTTTGGCGGGATCATTTAGGGTTCACTGAGGATGAAAACCGAAAAACAAAACTTTTGGTGTACTTGAGATTAAATGAGACAGCCATGGTGGTGTGTGTGCTGTGTGTGCTGTGTGCTGTGTGTGTGTGTGTGTGTGTGTGTGTGTGTTCATCCCAACATAGAACCTTAATTACCGGGGAAGAGCTCTACACCCCGTGAGACGAGATAGCTTGACAAATAATTGCAGGTTCGGTTGAAGAGTGTCTAACAACTGGCACCACTTGAACGTGTCTGCTGCTCCGAGTGAGAGGAAAACTTAGTTGCGGACTCGGCAATCTTATCACGCGTGAAGATAACGTACTGCCGTGAAGCGACTCAGACGTTTGCGCAGGTAATAGTACGCAGCGGAAAAGCCAAACGTGAACGGGGGAAAATAAAATCCCCGGCCGCAGGGAGATTATCACTTAGTTCCTACACAGTTTTTAAAATAAACACATGACTGCAGTGGAAATGCCCATGGTGCACTTGGATATGGTGTGTGGCGTTAACCAAGGCGAGGGGAAAATACAGACGTGGGGAAGACGTGAAGAAGATGTCTCACTGGTTGACTTACACAAGCAGCTCGCTATCAGTGAGGTCACCCTCTACGAATATTGCTGCTTCCTCTGGTCGATCTTTCTCCCCTACTTTGTTTCTTGAACAAACGTCGGATTTTCCACTGGCTCAGCACATTGGCAAAGAGTAAGATGTGGAGGGGGTGGGTGGTGGTGAGGGGGCGGGGGTGGGGTGGAGGGGGGGGCTTCCTTCTTTTGAAGAGGAAGCGGAAAAATTATGTCGCATACTTTTAGAGAAGGACTGCTTATCAGGGGTTGATGATGTGTGAGAGCTTTCCAGCCATGAAAAGAGTAGAAGATATATTTATAATATATATATAATGTTATATAAAACATATATAATGAGTAGAAGATATATTTGCTGAACGGTTATTTGCTTGTACAGTTTCCTCCAGAACTGTTGGCACCCTTTCAAGAAAATCAGTGAAAATGAGAGGCAGTAAAAATGTGACATGATCTTTGATCCTAATTATTCACAAATATGTGACCTCTAACTTATGATACTTCATATTCCATGTATTATTTCTGTGAGTGATGATGAGGTTTGAGAACTCATGGAGAAGATCTGAGGCCATTCCTCCACACAGAACTTCTCCACCTCCTTCAGGTTCTGAGCTCCAGGCTCAGAACCTCCTCCTCAGCATATCCCACAGATGTTCTGTGGGGTTCAGGTCAGGTGACTGGGATGACCATGGCGGAACCTTTATTTTATTAACCTCTGAACTATCCTTGGCTGTGAGTAAAAGGTTATATTTCTGTGAGTAATGTGAAGTAAAGGTCACTGGTATCGATGATGAAGTCATTCTTCTTATCTTATTTTACTACTTCTTACAGGTCCTTAGTCCTAATAAGTCTACATTAGCATCAAACTGCTTAGACCTACTATTCCAGCAGGACTGGCTCCATCAATCAGACAAAGTTTACGGTAAGGACGGGTCTCGCTCAACTTAATAACCAACCTTTTCTTCTCTAACACGTCATTAGTCTGGCACAAGCACAGTAATCATATTTTTCCTGAAGTCCACAAGTGTCCAAACAGCGCTTTAAGTCCTCTGGAGGAGACCCCAATTATATGATTAACCTTCACACACTGCTGACGGGGAAACACAGACGCATGGATTACACCTGATGCACCAAAACAACTAATGAGTGAAGTGAGACCTTGTGGAGCAGTCGGGCGCACAAAGATCCCTTGTGTGAGGGAAAACTGAGGGAGCGTTGGAGCGTTGGCGGTAGAGAGGGGTCTATCATGACTGAGCTGCTCGTCCTGGGCCCGCGCATGTTTGTGTTTCCAGCTAGCCCTGGAATTTACTGCAGGCACCGGCGAGGGCAGCCACAGAGAGGTGAATGGCCTGCCGGATGAAGGCTGGAGTTGTTTGGAAAAAGAGAGTGGCGAGGAGCTGAAGCTGGAGAAAAAGGATGAGAAACACGGAGCGAAGGCGGTGACAGGACAGACAAGGAGTTATTGTAAAAGGCCGACTCAGCAAATAAGTGTGAGCTGAAAATAGAGATGGTAAAAGAAAATGTGTGTGTGTGTGTGTGGATCGGTTGTGCGCGCGTGTGTGTGTGCAAGGAAGGAGACAGTGGTCTTACTCAGCCCTGAGCCAGCAGCACTGAGATTATCTGGCCAAGTTTCCACTAACAAACAATAATTCACCTCAAGTGCCCATTGAGGCGAGACTTTGTCAGGGGAGCACCCAGCCCAAAACGAGGGCGTGTGAGTGGAGGGCCGTGTATGGATATAGTATCCTTTCACCATATAAAGCTGTGTGTGTGTGTGTGTGTGCGTGCGTGTGTGTGCGTGTGTGTGCGTGTGTGCGTATGAATGGAGTCATACTAATACCATAGAAGGGTGTTAACGGGAGCTGGGAGGGGTAAGTGCCACTGCCCTCCAGGACATGTTTTCCATCGTCTGTTTTCTGTCGATATCTCCTGTATTTACATTTGACTCAGCCCGACTGCAGAGCTGGAAAATGTATTTCATTCAGCCCAGTGAACATGTACATGTCGTAAAAATGCAGGGCATATAAATAGTCTTGATTCAATTACGGCGAAGGCTGAGAAAGCAGGGTGCAGAGCTCATGGAAAAGGTCTGCAATAAGACTCTAACAGGAATGAATATGGAAAAGCGTAACATTGAGGATAAGAATATTGCGGACGGAAACGCTACCTTGCTGAAAATACATTGCATGAATCTTATGTATACACATTCGGCATGTAAAGGTAGGGTCCCCTCAGGAATTATAAGAAGAAACGAGTAAAATCAGATGCAAAAAAATGTCTTTATCGTCTTTACTCCTGGTATTTAATTCAGATTATTCACAAAAATCTTACCTTTCATTCAAGTAACAGAATTGTGCCGCAATTATTCACAGGGAATCCTGCGATGAAAAGGTAACCGTAGCATATTTCCAGCCCTGTTTTATATTTTTAGCGTCACCTGTTTGAGCAGGGACTCTGAAGTGTGGAACAATGACTTCCTGTTTACCTGGGGTATAAATATGAGGCGACGCAGGTCTTATTCTGTTTTAGAGCTGCACAAATCTGGCTGCGGATACAAGACAATCTTACAACAGTTCAAAATGTCCGTTTCAACAGTTACATCAATAACTCAAAAGATGTTAAAATTCCGCCTGGAAGAGGCCGTGTCAGCAAACTGACCGTAAGCACTGTGAGGAGAACGGCTTGATGCTCCAAGGAATGCAGGTAGAAATATTGCTGAATCGTGCTTTTATTCATGTAACTCGAGTAGAAGGTTAGATTTTAGTGAATAATTTTGAATTTAAGATCGGGAGAATAGACAATAAAGACAATTTTTGCATCTCTTGTTGTGGAAGGTGCTGATGTTTTTAAAAGAGTCTGGGCTACTTGTTTATCCACATAAGAGCCAAATATTGAAGCAGAGGGCTGAGGGCTGGTTAGCTGGATGACAAAGGTGAATTTTGATGAATTAGTGGCTACAGGGAGGAATTAAGACTCATTTTCAGTCTGTCTGGTAGTTCAGAGAGGCGATGAGTCCATTAGCCTTATAAATCTGCCCTTCTATTCCCCCCCAAACATTTAGCGGTGCCACCCGAGACCATGCAAAGCAATTAATGTCAACTTAATTACTGTGCCGCGTCAGATTCTTTGCTTTACCCACAGAATGTGCAGAGAGGAGGGGAAGCGGCGTATTAAAGGTGCTCGCTTCCTCCAGCCTGTGCAGAGTTTCTGCGAGGTCCAAAGCAGAGAGTGGCATAAACTGGGCACAGAGGGGGCTTGGAGGATTAGATCTAATGGGAACTCGCTGCCCTTTATACCCCATTTCTTCCCTTTCGCATGAGGCTTCTCCCCTGGGAAGGAAGGAAGGCACAGGCAGGAAGAGAGGAAGGCTTACAGACTGGGACCTATAATATTTTGGTAAAAAGAACCATAGATCATGTTTTGCTTTGCATTTAATTATGTGCCACTCATTTTTAATGGGAGGCATGTCTGCAATTGGAGGCGGACCAGTTTCCAACTCTCAAGCCTCTACATTGTGACAAGCGCAGAAAGTGGATTGGCATTGTCTCGCTGGAATAAACAGGAAAGTCCCTGGAAAAGACGTTATCAGGAGGGCAACGTGTTTTGATTTAAAACCCGTATGTACTTTTCATTGATGGAGTGCAGCACTGGCGCCTTCACAGATGTGCATGTTTCTCATGTCATGGGCATTGAAACACCCCCATACCGCCGGGCATGCTGGTTGGAGAGAATCTGCACGACTATCCGAATCATTGCATGCAATAAGAGGCAATAAAGTTGATGAGTTTGAACGCTAAATATCTGGTCTTTGTGCTGTATTTACTGCAGGCACTTCCGCTGTTACGCAGATGACACACGATTATACTTGTCAATGAAGGCGGAGCAAATTGTTGTATTCTGTTTATGTTCATGTATTTATTTACTTAACTAGTCCTCGTTAACTAGCTTGTTGTCCCATAGAGCAAGTGTGTATCCCCAAAAAGGCCCCATCCCCTGCGTTGTACAAGCAATCACACCCATTGAGGAACCCCTCAAATTAGATGTGAAGTTATGTCCCAAAAAAACTGTGTTTTTCATTAAAAAAACAACTGTTAGAGTAAAACATGAATACACAAGTTATATCTTCTCGAGTCGATTCATTCATCCATTCCCTTTTTGGTTATATCAAGTTAAATAGTTCTGTTTAGTAAGTCCTCCTGTGTTTTAATATGTAAAACACATGCGTATGTATGCGGCCCATTTGGACCTCCGTCCTTGACCCCTTACACTTTAGCATTTAAAAACCGCTACGGGGCCATATTATAAACAGGCTCAGTCAAGTGGAACCCAATTTTCAGAAAAAAAATAGTGTCTCAACCAAACATTGAAGGGTTAACCAAACTACTGCACACGGATGGGGAAAGAAACACGTTTCACCGCGTAATAATAGCTTTGATGTCGTAAACTACTTCTGTAATGCTCCTTTAGATTAGCTTCCTTTATTTACATTCACGTAGTTACCGAGCGGCTCGTTCCCATGATAGCAAGCTATGTCCCCATCATCATCATCATCATTACCCCCGGCACACCCCTCGCCCCGAATCAGAGAGCGAGAGTGAGGCAGAGCCGGATCCGGCATGATCCCACTATAGCAGATGGATATGTCAGATATGCCGGCTTGGGCTTATGGAGATGCTTAGTGGTAAATGTAATGACCTGTGTGGTGGTGTGGGTTTGTGTCCTGTGTGTGTGTGCATCTTTGTGTGTCTGTGGGTGTGTGTGTGTGTGTCTACCCCTCAACCAACTGTTTCAATTACCATGGGTCCGTCTGGGGAAAACTCAAGTCACTTGACGGAGCCAGAACCAGCGCCGGTTGTATCCTCTACGTCCAACAAAGAGACCAGAGACGCATGATTTAATTTTTTTTTTAAATGTTGTTTTGAGACTGTAAGAACAAATCAACTCTGTGATTTCTGACTACTATGGTTGAGATGGCGAGAAGAGAATTAGCTTTGAACAGTTTGTGTTTTGCTGAATATGCTAAAAACAGAATTTTACCGTGAAAATGACAAACATTGGCTAAAATATCAGAAGAATGACATAAAACATACCATAATGTCACAAACAAGTGATTCAATATTTTGCTGGTATGTATGTATTAAAATGTATGATTTAAAAAAAAAAAAGAAGAAGAAACTTTAACCAATTAGCAAGAACATCCACTCATTTTTATAGAAAGAAGAAAATTAGAAATAAAGTGAATATTTGTGATTGTTGTTGATTTCAAAGTAATCCTTATTTGTAATTTATTGTCATTTTCTTTAATGTCTTTCTAAAGAGCGTTACGGTATATACATTTTTGTGGTAATTTATTTATGTATGTATTTGATTTAGCATTGTCTTATATATTGGATACCCTTCCAAATGTAAAGGGGACTGACATTTAAGAATTATTTCCTACTGGCCAGGCTGAAACCCAGATTTCGGCGTTGTGCTGGCGGCAGGAGACGGGACCCAACCCTATGATTAGTCGATGAGCCGGTCCTTAGCCATTGCTCTCCTCCAGCAAACACGCCCAAGGTTCGAACAAATTGCATGCGTCTCTCGGAGCGCCGTCACTTGTCTGACTAATGTCTGTGTGACATTTGATGGTTCAAGCTCAGTGGTTTGGGCCAGAATTTCCTTTCTTCAGAAGGACCCCACAATTGAAGCAACAAATGTCGAACACAGCGGTGGTCTTATAAAATGGACGCTCTGATGGTGACCTGGTTCACTGTAATCAGGGGGCCACTTTGGTCTTCTTAAGTTCAGAAGGAACACAATATGCCCTGATATTAAATGACAGGACACATCGATGAAAACTGCCTCCTCTGTCATTTCCCCCTCTGCTGATTGTTAATTATAGCCGTGGAAAGTCGGGGATATTATGGAATCGCCATCGCCGCCGCCGCCGCAGATCCTCCATGTTTGTGCCATGGCTGGAAAACGATTTAATGGCTCACTTTCACATTTTATACCCACATAGACCTTAGAGTGAGGAAGAACTGGATTGATTCTGGTAAAAGTTGTATGCTTCTGACACTAGGGGGAACTTTATCTCCAAAACTTTTCCGGTCCGATTTAGTCCAAATCTGTTAAATACGGATCGACTCATATTTTACTCTAATAGTTCATATTTTACCCACTAGAGGCAGCATTTTCACCGTAAAACACTGTTTTACATACATAACTTTCTAACTGCTGGTCTGATTTAATCCGAATTTGATGCATATGAATCGACCCGAGGAGATCTATCTTTAATTTATCACATCATACTTGAGTAGTTCATATTTTACTCCTTAGGGGGAGTTTTTCTGTTCTTTTTGTTTAGAAAAAATACTGTTTTTTGGACGTAACCTCCCAGCGTAGGCTCCCAAATGTCCGAGGATTTATTAAAGCACAGTTGACGTTCTCCATAGGCTGTGCGGAGATCTGGTTATCATGACGGATTCCCTTTCATCCGTTCTTAACAGAAATGTTTACTTTGGTTGCCTACCAGAGTGCACGATTCCCTTCAACACATGTTCAGGCTGTTTGACTTTGTTCTGAAATATGACCACGTATCTCCTCCATTTGGTCCTTTAGCCTTTCCTCCCCTCTGAAGTCACAACCTCCAGCTGCTGCCCAGCGGCTAATGGAAACTTTCCTTTCTGATACCGTGTCACGTGAAGGGCAAGGCAACAGTTTTCCAGTGCTGCGTCTGAAGAAAAATGCCCTTCCCGGGTGTGATGCATCGGGAGCCTGGAGGAAGGAGGGCATGTTTGCGAGAGCTCTTTTGGTGGGCTTCCTGTTTTGACCTACGAAGAGGGTGTGTTTGTCTGGATATATACTGTGCATTTTGTTTGAAGAGAAAGTGTTTGGGTTCTAGAAGGAAATGAACACTGTAAAAAAATAAAACATCCACTCTGGTTGCCATGGAAATACTGTAAAAAGTACAGTCAAAAAACAGTTTCACAATCTAACCTGTACTTTTTACAGACTGAAACTGTAATTTATGATGTTTAAGATCCTAGTTAGGTTCATGAGGTCATGAAAGCCTTGTTTTGAACCTGGGATGTCCTGCTCAACTGGTTGTTTGAGCTCGTTTTGAGTCTCTATTTCTTATTGAAAAATGTGACTGAACCTGTTTATGAAATGACCCATTGGCAGCTCGTATACGGAAACAGAAATGGGCCACGGACGAAGCCCTGGTGGACACCACAGGTCGAAGGGGCCAACAAAGAGGAGGCACCAAAGTCCTGTTGTATAAGTAGGTTTTTTATGGACTATAAAAGCATGTGAGGACTTACTAAAAAGAACTATGTGACTTGATACAATAAAAGAAAGTAAAAAAAACAACATTAAATTGTCGTTAAAAACAATAACTTTAGTTTAGTTCATTCTAAGTCACTACTCTAACTAACTCTAATGTTGTTCTACTGACTTGTGGTATCAGCGTTAACGTATGGAGATATAAGATAACGATCATGGTGTACTTTTTCTGTCTTTACTAATAAAAAATTATAATGAAATAAATCAATGAAAAAGAAAGAATTAGTAATATAAAAAAAAAAAAAAAAAAAAAAAAAAAAATATATATATATATATATATACATAAATATATAAAAAAGAATAATAATAATTTAAAAAAAAGAATAAATAAAACTTATAAAAGCATAATATGTCTAAAAAATGAATTCAGAAAAAGAAAGAAAAATATATATATTTGTAAATTGTATATATATATAAATATATATCTCTATATATGTACAAATAAAGAGGACAATTGTACGTTTTCTATCTGTGGAAGAACTCACATTCCGTCACAGACCTCTGGAGCCTCCATCATCATCGGTGTTTGTTAAGCGTCTGCTTTTGCAGTGTATCCGTTGGCCTTGTGTATGTAAAAATTCCGTTCAGATCTCCAGTATGTGGGAAGCCATAGAAACAGACCGGCCTTTGTTTCTGGTACCGGGGAAAGTGTCCTGTGAGCTTAACTGAGTAAAACTGCTTGCCATTACTTCGATGCTGGAGAAAAATAAACATCAGTTCAGAATGACATTGATAAAAAAAGTGTGACATTTTGGAGGACTGAAAAATCTCTCTTCACGATGAACTCTGTCTCTGTTATAAGACTCTTTGAGGCACTCAGAATCACAAATGATCGTGTTCTGTCAAAAAAAGAGAAAATATATGAATATCTGATATCTCTTGTTGTTGAATCTGCACAAAAAACAAAGCCCAACAAGGATTTTACCGGTTCAAGACGTCGTCTACTGTCTACCAGAAGTATTCTGGCACCTTCTTAAGAAAGATAAAAAGGGTCCGTTGGAGAGTTTAGAAATACTGGTTGGCTGTTTTCCCTTGTTTTCAGTGTTTATGCGAAGATAAGACTTCCTGCTGCTGCTGCTGCAGCTTCGGCTTCCCTGTAAAGACATGAGAGTGGCTTTAATCATCTAACTGCTTAATAAGGACATTTTCCTTAATGTGGAACTATTCCTTTAAGTGTTAACATGTCGCCAATTATCACAGTAAGATTCATTTTTGGGGAAATTGACATGATACTGTAAAGAAAAAGAAAAAAGTAAGGATAATTTACTCATTGGTGACTGTTGCACTGTAAAAATGACTAAACTAAATTGTTGAACTTGATATGATTTTCAAGAAATTTGAAGAGTTGAATCATAATTTATAACAAATGTGTTGCTCTAACCGGTTTTATTGTGTTTCTGCTGCTGCTGCGGATCCTTGGTTTTAATGCGATAACTCAGAAAAACGATATCACGGATCATTTTCAGATTTTATACCCACATAGACTTTAGTGCGAGGAAGAACTGGATTGATTTTGGGAAATGTTGGTATATGAACCGATTCAAGAGGATTTGCTTGTACAAGTCATTGCTTGTACAACACAGGGGATTGGGGGGGTATATACCCCTGAAGTACGACGGTGTAGGCCTAGTATTAGTGCTTTATGTTTTGGACTGCCCTGATCCAGATCAGAACCATCAGCTGCTCTGACAGTTGTCTGGTTCTGAATTCAGTCTGTTTTTCATGGAAATATCGCTCCCTTTTTTTTCACTTCTCCACAGGAGCTCTTGTTCAGATTATTGTCTCGGGTTTAAAAATAAACATGTTAATTGAACTGTTGGTACGACTCTGAATCCCAAATTGTGATGTTCTGGCAAAAAAAAACAACAAAAAAAACAATTCACTGTTTCAAAAAAAAAAAAAACGACAACGCTCAACTAAACAATTTCTCATTTTATGGTAAAGTAAAATATATAAACGTAGCAAAGAAATGAAATATGCCAAGAAATCTTTTTTTTTTCCTGGTGAGGACATTATAGGGATTTAATACATATGAATGATAAAAGATCTGAACAAAGAATAAATAATAAGCTGTCCTGACTTTTATTGCTGGTAATTCTCAATCAGTAAAACTCAGAAACAGAAAAATTCCATTGCAGCAATTTGCCTTGAGATTTTAAAGCTGTCCTTTTTTGAGCAGTGTAGCCTCATTAGAGTGACCACACAACATAAAGTCCCTCTTGGAGGAGTCTGCACATAACCTAGTTGGGGATACCCTAATTTTAGCTCCCATAGCCCAGTTACAGAAACACCCAGAAGAGTCACTCTCTCCATGAGAGAAGAGTCCGAATAAGTAATGGCGACTCTGAGCTAACGATGAAGCTGCTCTGAAGCGGAGAGGGAGGGCTGGGGCACAGATGTCACAAAGAGCCAGAACTGGGTTCGGGATATATTACATTAATATTTCAGGCCTCTATCTGACAGGCTTGTCCTCGGTGACACAAGTCGGCAGGACTCCTAATGAGCTCTGACTGCCTCTATAGGTGGACTAGCCGGGAAGTTAAGTGTCTTAAAATGTACTTTATATACGTACGTATCAGACTTTCACCATTGTGTGTGTGTGGAAAAGACTTAATGGTATCAGAATATTCTCTCATAACAGCATGTCTGGCATGTTCTGAACGCCTGGATGGCGAAACATCAGCACAGACTGCTGATGTGGTCCAGGCTGAAAAACAAAAAAACGTAAATGTAACCCTTCCAGTTTACTTTCCGATGTCAAACAAGCGCCTCTTGATTGTCGAATGCTGAACGGCAGCGGCGGCTGAATACATTCTGCAGAGCAGCAGCAGCATCAACGAAGTCCTTGCTATAAAAGGAAGAAAAAAAAGGGTGAGGAAGTGAGGACAGGGAGGAAAATGTAGTTGGAGGCTGCGAGTCGTCATTAGTGTTTTGTTCTTTATATCTGGGACTTAATGTCGGATGCTGTTGGAAGCTGGCACAAGGCCACTTTTATGAGACGCTGACTGCTCTCGTTAAGGATCGACTGTTTGCTCGAGGTAGAAACTGCGGTGCGCCGATGCGAAATGGAAACAATCAGCTGATAGGACCATCAGACGAGACGAGACCCAATACATCTGAAGGCTTATTCCGAGAGTCGTAAATAATCATCGTTGCGATTATCACATATTTTCACTGTTCTGCTTTGTCTCAGTCCTCCCAGCCCTTCCTCCTGTTTTTCCGTCTCACCATCCCATCTGTCCTCAATCTCCACAGGATGTAGTCCACGCCGGCGGTTTGTGGAGGTCGCAGACTGAGAGATGATGAAGAAGTTGCGGGGTGTACTGGGATGTTTCTGGCAGGGCGGCGGGGCTAATGGTGGAAGGGGGGGGGGGGGGGGGGGGCACTGGGAGTGTTGGTTCCGGGGCTATGTGGCATTGTACCTGCTTATCCATAATGAATGAGGGGCAGCAATAATGGATGAGACTGATGAGTAATCTGAGGATACTCTTGGACATGGAGACTTGTTTTGGTCTTAGCTTCCTTTTCCTCCTCCTCCTCCTCCTCCTCCTCCTCCTCCTCCTCCTCCTCCTCCTCCTCCTGTTTGTCAGCCAACATGCCGTTCGCGGAAAACACCGAGCATGACGCTCACCTAGACACAGCTGCTTTGAAAGTAAACATGGCGGTACTGAAATAAATCTATATTAGCAGTCCAACAAACAACGTTGATGAGGGAGCGCTCCGGTAAACACAGGGGAGGCCCGGGTTCAAAACTACGCCCACGCCGTCGTCCCCGACAGCAAGGTCATATCCCCGAAAAACCTCTGATGGATCTCAGATTAAATGTGACTCATTGATCATCTCAAACATACCGTAGTGACTCAACTTAACTATTTCTATGAAGTCAGCAGTCTGTTCTAGGATCAGATCCCACAGTGACTCCATGAAGAAGATAAATACAGTTAACTGTTTCCTTGTATCGCTTATGTTATGGACCTGAAACTGTGTTTCCCAGCAAAAAGCTCCTCCTAGTGAGTAAAACATGAACAATTCTAGTGAAATAATAGATATATATATACTAGATAGATCTTTGTATGTAGATTCATGTCAGCTAAATTTGACATAATCGGACAAATGGTTGGGAAGTCTCCCAGGAAAGATAAACTCTTCTTCAGTCGATTAATATGCACCAAATTTGGACTAAATCGGAGCAACAGTTGAAAATTTTATTTAAGGGGGTTCCCAAAATCAAAACACTTCTAAAAACTTCAACTTATGATCCATGGCTTAGGTTCTGAGTTATCGCGTTAACACGAAGGATCTGCGGCGGTGATGGCGATTCCATAATATTTCCAGCTTTTCAGGGAAATAAAGATCGCGGTGTTGTACCAGGAGTTTATTAATTCATAACATTTAGTTTTTCTTTCCATTACAAAAGAAACTAAACGAAAATACTAATGAGCTACTTATTTATGCCGATGCTTAAGCTAGCACCCCTATAGCAACTCTCGCAACTAAAAAATACCTACCATACCTATTCGGTACCAGACAGCAAGCGCCGACTGGCCGATGACAATAATGGTGTATTAAGCGGTTTAACAGCCCAAATCTTCGCCTCAAAAGAGCAAAAAGCAGGATTAAAGGGAATAAATACAGTAATCACATGGTCCTTAGCATAACTCCAATAAAAGCTAATGTTGCTCCATAACTGCTGAACAAACAAGCTATCCAATTTAGCGTATCAACTTAAACGGCCAAATGTGTTGGCGACTGGTTTCTGCTGCTCCCAGCCGACCGCAGAAATGTATTGGATCTTTAAATATGATGGTTCTGCAGCATAATGAAAAGGTTTCCATTATGCTGCAGGAGGAAAAAATTAAAGGGAATTAAAGGGTCAAAGAGTAATTGAGCCCATGCTAGCGATTAGAAGTCTTTAAAAAGGATTTCTTCAGTCAGACTCTTGTCAGTCCCCGGACTTGAAAGTGAAGCTAAAGAACCCGCTTCAGTTTATTGTGCACAATTGGTTCTGGGTGGCATGAATTAGCCAGCGGTCCAGCAGCTAAGACTGAACCCTTCTTTTCTGTTCTGCCCTCCACCGACTCCAGAGTTTCCTGCGTCACGAATTTCAATATACCGGTACTGTCTGTAGTTGTTCAAATGGCCAATAAACTCTTTGAATCCTATAGGGCCTTCTCCGTCGATGTCCCCCAGGGCTCTATCCTTGGCCCCTTACCCTTCATTCTACCACTGGGTCATATTATAAACAGACACAGTCGAAACAAAGACATAAAATGACCTCCACCAAACAGCTGAGCAGGACGGTAACGGGTTAACTGTCCATGATGAGGTCTTGAAGTCCGTTGGCCCCTACAAAGGAAGCAGTGTGCCCAGGCAGCTGCCACCACCCACACCAGCCCCACGGTTTAATTCAGTCATTGGAAATTCTACACCGCAAGGCCCTTCCCACCTTACTGTAGCAATCAATGAGCAGCGCTTTTGACAGGCGACACTGCTGTTTGCTGAGTGGAGGGGGACAGATGGGAAACACAGATAGATCCACGTATATGTGCCGGCGTGTAGGAGTTATGATGAGTGGGTGGGGGCTGGAGAAGCGGTGAAGCTCATCCTCCGTCACACTGTCCACCACATGCTTAGTCACGCACCCGATGGACTGTGAGAACGGAGCTGGTGCCGGCATACGTGCTTGAGTGGGGGGGGGTTTCAGAAGGTGGCTGATTCATGTCTACACTGAGGGTGGGACCCTGAGAAGACAGATTGTAATGTTCCGCACGCTCGCCGCTCGGCGCCCTCCTCATCCAATCCCCCAGCAATGGCGTTCTCCATCTATTTAATTAGAGAACCCTCACTTCTAAGTGGCCGTCAATCGATTTCTGCAGGTGCACAAAACAAAAGCAGAGGCAATGTCACTGGTGAGTGGGACACCTGAACCTCAAGGTGTGAACGCAAGAGAGGATTTCCAACATACTTTGTGTGATTACATAGCAGAGCCGTTGGCGGCGGGAGCGTGGGCACCCACCTGCCAGGAAATGGATCACGCGCTGGAAGCGTCGTAGCGGGTGAGCGCGTGAAGCAGGAGTGAGTCTGTGAGGAATAGGTGTTGGTACACAGTGAGTGTGACTATCAGGGAAAACGAGGGCGAGAGAGAACAAGCAGATGCATTCACAGCTCTCGGGATACAAAGCGAGTCGTAACAATGGCGCAGTCATTGACAAAAAAAGCCTGTCATGTTCAGCAGAGAAAGTTGTGGGGGAGGATCGTGACATCTCCGGCGCGTGACTCGCAGTCTCAATCTTTTTGTTCACCCGCATAAAAGGCAGAAATATGAGGTTCCAGATCTGTCGGTCTATAAAATCCTGGGATGAAAAGGTAATTTATGCAAACTGCAAACTGACCCCACAAACTGTGAGGAGGATGGTTGGACTGGTTTAAGACTGTCCAAGGAATACAACTAGAGAGGTCAGAGGTCAGTTCAATCTTGGGGTTGTAAAGTCTCCCTAACAAATATCAGATGGCGCCGACACCAACACCAGCTGTTTGGGAGGGTAGCAATAAAAAAGCCTCCGCTGTCGTCCACACACAAGCTAACGCTGCTACAGTTTGACAAACACCACTGGGACTTTCACTGGAACAAGGTCAGAGGTCAGATGAGACCAAAGTAGAACTGTTTGGCAACAACCATCTAAGATGGGAGTGGTTTAGCAAGACAGGAAATCATAGAGTAAAGCCCATCATACCCACTGTGAAGTCTGGTGGTGGATCTCTGATGCTGTGGGGCTGTTTTTCTTCCAAAGGTTCTGGACATCTTGTTAAAGACATGGTTCCATGGACTCCATCAAACACCAGCAGATACTGGATGAAGACCTAAAAGCCTGTCAGGAACCTTAAAGTGGGTCGTGGTTGGACCTTCCAGCAGGACAATGTTCTGAAGATCACCTCAACATCAACCCAAGAATGGTTCAGAGGTCACAGAATAAAGGTTCTGACATGACCATCCCAGTCACCTGACCTAAACCACACAGAACATCTGCAGAGGAGAGTCCATCAGCGTGGACCTCAGAACCTGAAGGAGGTGGAGAGGTTCTGTATGGAGGAATGATCTCAGATCTTCTCCATGTGTCCTCAGACCTCATCACAGATGACAGAAAATAGTTATCTAATGTCCAAAAGGTATATTTCTAAGTTAAAGTTAGATTTCTGTGAATCATTTTAAATAAAGGCTGTGGGTCCAAACACTAAAGATATTTTCTGAATCTCATTTACCTTTAATACTGGAGGTACTGTAACTCGTGTGGATCTGAACTTCAGAACTTCTCTGAGCGTCGGAGACAAACTCTTCCACAGGTGGTCGGACCTTTTCATGACCCTGAACAGATGAAATATTTCGGTGGGACATATATTTGACATCTTCTGATTAAACAGGACGATGAAAAATTCTCCCATCAATCCGATTGGATCTGACAGTGGCAAGGTCCGTCTGATTGGATGTTGGACCGCTGACAGTGATCGATGAAGCATCCTGGGCGCCGTCACCCACAGCTGACGGCTGCATCCTTGGGTCGCCCCCTCCTCAGAGAGAAATTTGAATTATGGGTCGACATCAAGAGAGAGAAAAAAAAAAAAAAACCCAACAAATTTCGTTTAACCACAACCTTTATTCAAATCTATTCATTGGAATGAGCGCTTGTGTTATAAATGAGCACACTTACTCGGCAGCCCCTGCAGATATTCGAACACACTTTGCCCTTACAGGTCATTTCATTTCAATACCAAAGAGAAGCTTAACATCCCGGAGCTTAACTGTTCCCCGTCAGCCGCCTCAGCTCAGCAGCCAGCAGAAAAGCAAAGCAATATGAAATATAAATACCTCTCATGAGTACACAGTGTGGTTCATGTCCTCTGAGTGATAATATGTGCAGAATACGAGTGCATGCTGAGTGATGCTGGAACGCCTGATGATTAGCAGAACCACGATTGATGGATCCTTCAGAATGGAATAACAAACCCCTTCTTTTTTATTTTCTTCTTCCATATTCACCGCAAGAATGAAAGTATCGACAAACGTAACCGAGTGACTCTGAGTTCTAGCTGTCAGTGAAAAAAAAAGGATTTAATCCACACTCATTCCTGATCTGGTCACATTACACAAATAATGACAGACATTTTTTTTCATTGTCACCAAATCCTCTGGTTAATTTTCAATATCTAATGTGCTGATGGGCGCCGGCGGCGTCTGGTAATCCACAGTGATGTGATTGGTGAACATCTCAAATATAGTGACCTATTTCTCTTCTGTCATGCCAGCCTGGCTTAACTGATCATACGCATAAACCAGTAACTGGATGGTCGCTTGTGTTGTCATCCTGTAATTTGTGCTGCGGTGATGGCGAACGTGAGTATTTAAAATACTCACCGAGCTAATGTGTGTGTGTGTTTATGTGAGTGTGTGTGTTTATGTGTCTGTGTGTTTATGTGTGTGCGTCAGTGTATGTTTTTCCAAGTGGGGACCAGCGATATAAACATCTTAAAGTCTTTTTGCGTAAGACTGTTGGTGCGTCAACATCGCCATGGCAACAAATAAGAAAACACTGCAACCGTACAGACGATGTGACACAAGTCGGACGACTGGATCTAAGTGTACATCCCCGAAAGAACCCCAATCCCCTGTGTTGTACAAGCAATACCCCCGGATAGAACTCCTCAAATTACATGTGAGGTTATTTTTGAGTAAACGTTTTTCGTAAAAAAACTCCCCCAAGTGAGCAAAATATGAACAACTACAGTAAAAGAAATATGATATATTTACGACAGAACTCCTTGAGTCGGTTAATACGCACCAAATATGGACGGAATCGGGTCAACGGTCTGAGAAAACCTTTGGCGATAAGGCTCGCCCCTAGTGTCGGAAACATCCGAGTGATTTTTCCCCAAATCGATCCTGTTCTTCCTCGGACCAAGGTTTATGTTGGTATAAAATTAGAAAAATAACCCATGTAGCAGTTTGTGAGTTAAAGTTCAAACCCAAAGGAACTTTCGCGGATGCAAAGGTAACGACGATTCCAGGGTCTTTCAACTGTTAGTCCGATTTAGTCCAAATTTGGTGCAAAGGAATGGAGTGGAGGATCTCTATCTTGTATAAATCATAATTTACTCTAATAGCTCATATTTAACTCACTAGGGGAGCTTCTTTTTTTTTTTAACCAAAAACAATGAATCTCTGACATAACCTCCTAACCGTGAGTCCAATTTAGTCCAAATGATGAACCAACATAAGCAACTTGCATCATATTTCCCTCTAATAGTTGATATTTTACTTTCTAAGGTGAGCCTCTTTACAAAAAACACTATTGTCTATTCAAACCTTTCTTATTTTAACATCCATTCTCAGGCTCCTCCTCCTCTGGGCATATTGTTGCCGATTAATTCATACTAATCCGCCACCATAGCGGCCTCCCGTCATTCTTTTAGCTCAAGGTCATTTATGTTAAACCCAACGCGCCTAGGAACAAAAGACACAAAGGAATAAAATGCTCTAGCGCTGTCAGCACAAGCCTTTCTTTAAATGTAGAGACTTCATGTGCTGCTAGCCACCGGTCAGAGCTGCAAGCTTTTGCGATATAACATCAAAGATGGCCTCCTGTTGCTTTCACCACGGCGAGCTTTAGGAAGAATCATACCCGCTACCCAGACTTGGTTTCGGAGCTGCAATTCTATCTCGGGTTTTACTTCCACGTACGACTCATTCTCTGGGTAATCCAAACCTTGTGTGATTTTCTCCGACAACTCCATGTGAGACCAGTCCTCCTATTTCCTTTTCGCATTTTGTGTTTTTGCTTTCAGTGACTTTTCTTCGCCAGTTCGACTTCATGTTCCAGCTCCTTTCCTTGCGGCGCTCGACTTCCTTCTCTGCTGTTCCGGCATGTGGCTAGGCGACCGTACATCTTCAGTAAGAGCAATGATGTGGATTAACTTCCACCCCGAAGAACTGAGTCACCGAAACCAACGGGTCTAAACTTCAGTCAGTACACGAGAAGCCTGTTTGACAAATATATGCTCTGAGATGAAATACTGCTAACCGCCACCGGGGAATCCAACAAATGTGAGTTGTTGCTGTTACCTGGACGTTCTACCACACCTGGGCCAAGCTAGAACCACTTCCAGCAACGGGGAAAACCACCCAAGAACCCACCTGGAAACCTAAAAGTCTCTGTCAGGAACCTTAAAGTGGGTCGTGGTTGGACCTTCCAGCAGGACAATGATCTGAAGATCACCTCAACATCAACCCAAGAATGTTCAGAGGTCACAGAATAAAGGTTCTGTCATGGCCATCCCAGTCACCTGACCTAAACCCACCAGAACATCTGTGGGATGTGCTGCAGAGGAGAGTCCACCAGCGTGGACCTCAGAACCTGTAGGAGGTGGAGATGTTCTGTATGGAGGGATGGTCTCAGATCTTCTCCATGTGTCCTCAGACCTCATCAGAGACCACAGACGGAGACTCAGGCAGGTATTATGGCAAAAGGGGGCGGAGCAAAAATATTACATGCAGACTGCAAATAATGTGGCACACGTGTTTTAGAGAAAAACATTTTTATGTAAAGAATATAATTCTTTTTAAATGTTTATTTTGTCACTTAAGTTAGTTAGTTTTGGGTTTGTTTTTAGATCGTGGCTGCAAATAATTCTGTAAGGCGCCATAAATCTGAGAAAAACAAATTGGCATGAACAATGAAACTTGTAGAGGGAAAGCAAACGGAGAACATTTCTTCACTGATGCCCGTCATTATGTTTGATATCATGTCAACCATTGTGAACAACAGACAGAAAACACCGTATGGATTCCATCTTCTGAGCAGAGAACGTCCCTCACACACAATAATGAGGCCAAGGTCGCCACGACCAATGAGAGTGGAGAGAAACAATAAAGAGCCGAAGGAGTGGTTGAATAGAGAGAGAGCGAGAGAAGTGGGTTGTGTAAGTCGACCTCTGCGACCGAAACGATGTTGCGAGCGAAGAACGCAGGAATGTGAGAATTGAAGGAACGAGAGCTGGCGATGGCGATGAGTTTGTTGTGGTATAATCAAAAATAAGTTTCATTTTACATCCTGAACTTTGTCAATCACACTTGAATTGACCCCAACTAAAACAAGCACCACCGTGGATAAACCCCCCCCCCCCCAAGGGGAAATGAGAAAAGGCGAAGACTGGATCGGGGCTGGGGGGAGAGACGAAGGAGAGACAGTGTGTAAACGGGTTTAAACTGGAAAGCATGTTATTCCGTTAAATCGATGCAGAACTGCACTTTTAAAAGAAGAAACACAGTTTCTCCTCTTTTGTCAGCCTACTTCCTGTCCGTTACAGAAAACTGCTGATAGTGCAGGAGGATCTCAGATGGTCCTGTGTCACGTTATTGTTTTTGGACCAAATTCTCAAACTGGACTTTTCCTGTTCATGGAGCAGCGGACAACCTGGGCTGGTGTGTGTTGGAGTGTGTGTACAGTAGTTCTGTAGGGGTATGTCCTGAACTCACCCTGGTTCACTGATAACATCGTTTCTCTAAAAAGTTGCTGCCTCCATTGGCCAGCCTGCCGTTTCCAAGGCAATGCAGAGAGCCACTCACTTTCCACCTCAACCGCTTCACAAGAAGACGTGGGAGTAGAATGTGTGTGTGGACATCTACACACACCTGTGAGCGGCTGAGGTCGTCTGAAGTGTCGGAGCGCTTTAGAAGCACAGGGACGTTTCTGCTGTAGATTCATGCTCAACGTTTTTACTTTCTCTGTGTCTCTGGGGCACAGGTGAACACATGTGAACACAGGTGAGCACAGGTGAACACAGGTGAACACATTTTAGCACAGGTGAACACATGTTAGCACAAGTGAACACAGGTGGACACAGGTGAACACAGGTGAGCACGTGTGAACACAGGTGAACACATGTGAACACAGGTGAGTACAGGTGAGCACATAGCTGTGTGCATCCATGTGAGTTTGGTCATTTATTGCAAGGCTAAAAGAAATCTATGTCAACAGAAGCTAATGTTTGCAATGCCTCAAGGCAAGAGAGGAAACACACACACACACACACACACACAGACAAACACACACATATAGAATCAGACTGTGGTTACTTAAATAAACAACCCACGTATTATGAACTAGATTTGTGTGACTGTCAGTAAAAGATAAAGGAATTGAGAATTTTTACCTGCTCCTGCGCTGAAACCGGAGGTTTCTGACATTTTTAACCCGGACTCAAATTAGTAAGTAGGTGTGTGTGTGTGTGTGTGTGTGCGTGTGTGTGTTGAGCTTTTAGCTCCCTGCGAGGTCTCCAGGTAATGAGGGCCAGACCAGCTAAGCTTCAATAATGACTGCCAGGATACTGACTTCCTTTTCCTCACCTGCCTGGAATCTTTATGTCGGATTTAACTGGAAAATAAATGTTTATTTATGAACTGTTCCCTCCAGAATAATTGGCACCCCTTCAAAGAAAATGTACAAAACGAGATGCAAAAAATGTCTTTTATGTCCATACCCATGATGTTTAATCAACATTTTTGCCAAAAATCTAACTTCTAACTCAAGTAACGTCATTAAAAAACATCCGATTCTTAACATATTGGAAGTATTTGCTCAAATAATTCATTTAATAGTTTGTTTTGTCTCCTTTTGTCACAATAGCAGCCCTGAATCTCCTCAGGAGGGGGGTGTCAATAATTGTGGAGCACACCTTAATTAGATTACTTGAATCAAAAGTTAGATTTTGGTGAATAATATGAATTTGCCATCATGGGTATAGACATCAAAGACTTTTCCCCATCTCATCTTCTTCATACTTTAGAACCCGGCAGGACGTCCGTTTCTCTTCATCTGGAACCAAAGTACAAATTAAACGCTTGAGCATATATTAAACCTCTAATAACCAAGTACCTTAATGGAAGTTAACACAGTTTAATAGCTGCTCAATCACATCAATGAGTTTATCCAAGTGTTTAAAAAAGAAAAAATCAATCAAGAATAGAAATAGTAGAAGAAGAGAGGGCTTTTATGCTTCAAGGTCTTCATGATGGCGTTGAAACATGTTTGTGGGCGGAGAATAAAGCACTCCAACGTCAGTAGTTTTCTTTAATTGTCAAACTTTTCTCCTATACCAATAAAAACATTTCCGTGTTACAATGTCGTCCGCCTGTTTACGTGACCTTTGATCTTTTCCGACCCGGTGTTTTCCGACGACTCATCTAATGGGAACCGCTGTCAGACACGCGCAGACGATCCACACTCCCGCTCATGAGGCGGCGGTTATGCTACGATGAGCTGGGCGCCAACCGCCAACCACCAATAAGCGCCCAGAAGAAGAATACCACAAAGAGGGCATGAGCGGAAGTGACTTTTCGTCCATCTAACCGTCCAACCGTCTTAAACTCTTTCAAAGTCGCGATGACAAAATGACTCCCCGATGTGGAGCGCTACTGTTATGAAGTCGCCATGTTGAAAATTGGGCGTGAACAGGTAGGACTGAAACAGAGAAATCAGAAACTGTCTTTACATTCGGCCACTGGATATCGGAACTATGTTTTCCTTGTAAACCCACCCAGTGGGAAGAATTTTGTGCTTCCCTGTATTAGAAGGTCATTTATTACTTGACAGGAAATTAAGAGGCAATAGTTGTTTAAAACAAACAAAGTATATCATATATGAAAATTCTATTCTGATCATTTTTATACACCATAAATGGAATGTTTTTTATCTTGGATTGTGAGCTGGATGTTACTGACAACAAGGTCAACTTGGACTGGACAATAATGGGCTTTATTCCTTTTTTTATTTCATTATTAGAAGGGTTAGGGGAAGCAATAAAAAGCCGAAGCACTTTCATTTTACAAATCTTCGGACATGAGGCGCGTACGGCGACCGTTTGTTTCATGTCCTAGATTTGTATCGAGAACAAAAACAGTCATTTAATTAAATTCGCTGTCATGAATGACTGCAGAGAATGAGGAGAGAGAGAGAAAGGACGACAAAAGACGGACGATAAGACGAAGAGTTGGTTCACATCCACTTCAAATGGTGGAGTAAAGGTTGAAAGCGTGTGTGTGTGTGTGTGTGTGTGTGTGTGTGTGTGTGTGTGTGTGTGTGTGTGTGTGTGTGTGTGTGTGTGTTAAGGAGATGGAAAAGCAACACAGCAGGTATTCAGTCAAGGTCGAGGGACTCTAAATCAAACTGGGCCCATGTTCTCGTCCCTGACAGGAAGTGCATATCCCCGAAAAGCCCCCCAACCACTGCGTTGCACAAACACTCGACCTGATTGAACTCCTCAAATTAAACGTGACTCAAGTGAGAAAATAGAAACGGCGAGATATTATACACAAGGTGGATCTCCTCAAGATCCATAGGCACCAAATTTGGGCTAAATCGGACCAACGATCAAGAAATTAAGGCCCGAAGAACTTCAGAAAAACAAAGCTGCCCTTAGTGGTGGAAAGCCTGCAACCGACTTTTCTCAAAATGAATCCAGTTCTTCCTCGCACTACATTCTATGTGAGAATAAAATCTGAAAAGGATCCATGGAATGGTTTTTGAGTTATCGCGTCTACACAAAGGATCTGTGACGGACGCGGCGGCGTACACGACGGAGGCGACGACGATGAAGATTCCACAATAACCCCAGATTTTCTATGATGTAATGAGAATACTGCAGGTGACAATGAATGAGACAGACAGGAAGCAACACGCATGAAAGAGAAAGTGTGATCAGCAGGGACGAAATGCATGCTGGGAGAAGAGGTCAAGCGAAATTGAATCTGGCATGCTCTTAAATTGCAATCAGTGCCACAATCGGACTTTAACCAAGGCGAGGGGAAGACTGGGAGTCTTTAGTGGGGTGGGCTTGGACTGAAATAAATAACAAAAATTCAAAGCTGACAGCATTCAAGACGCTAAAGGTTTCAACGACGGCTTTTATTTTGGCATTTTGCAAAATCTCTGCTTCTCTGAACTAGTGACGTTTATTTCACGATGTACGCATCAGAAAAAACACGGGGGTCTGGAGGTCTGTGACCTCGCCAGTGGGTACATTTATGATCATAACCACTGACAGCTGAAGTAAATGAAATGGATTATGTTGTTAAGGTGGCGCCTGTCAGAGGGTTGGATATATCAGGCAACGCTGAACATTCTGTTCTTCAGGTTCATGTGTTGGATGCAGGAAATCGGGCCGGCTCAAGGATCTGAGCGACCCTGACGAAGACCAAACTGTGATGGCGGGACGACTACATCGGTGCACCACCAGAACGGCAGGTCGTTTGGGGTGTTATTGGTCCGCAGTGGTTAGTACCTACCTGAAAAAGGTGTAAGAAAGATCAACTGATGAACTGACAGAGTGACAGAGTCGTCATGGGCGCCCAAGACTAGCGAAGGCTAGCCAGAAGAGCATCTCCGGTGGTGATTGCCCAAAAAGGCGATGCTAGTTTTGACGGCAAAGGGTCAGAACAAACATGGCGGCATGTGTACGGTCCTGTGTAGCCACAGAGAGGTCCGATTGCCCATACATTGCCAATACACCTGTCGTTATCAGATCTGGACCACAAAACGACGGAAGAAGGTGGTCCGGTCATATGGCCTGTCTACGTGACATCAGGATGCACTATGGGAAGAAGCCATGTGATGCTTCGGGGAGCCATAGGTCCCGCCTTTAACGTGGATGTGTTGTTACGTAGGATGTACCGCCGACCTAAACTTTGTAACCCCTCCAAGAACCTGCTGCTCACCCCTCCCCATCTCCCCCCTCAGAGTCTGAGACCCCTCTGCTCACGGACTAGAGGAAGGGTGCCCCCTCCAGCAAACATCATTGACCCACAGGAGTGTCACATCATTGAGAAAGTGGCTATAAAGTTATTATTGACTGCTGTATGTTGAGCAATGAAGCAGGTGATGGAGCAACATTGAGCTGCTATGAAAGCAGCACTATCTCAAGGATATGCTATAATTAACGTTTCTCCTGAATAAGGTTTTATTAAAATAAGACTCAGTGTCCTTAAAAACATGCACTGAAGGCTTTTCATGAAAAGAAAACTGTAATTCCGTTTAATCCAAACTCCACATCATGAACCGGTTTGTCCTTGAAGATAGAGCAGTTCTCATTTGTATACGCTTGTGTACAATATGTCTTTTAAAGCGATCACAATGGAGTGCTCATAATGGGGCAAGAATTGTTTTCTATTCCAGGAATTTCTATATATCTGCGTGTCGTTCTGAAGAGGTGAGTCTTTGAGTGACAGCCTTGTGTTTGTGGATGCAAACGTTCTT
Organism: Lophius americanus; assembly: GCA_037951165.1. Classification (NCBI taxonomy): domain Eukaryota; kingdom Metazoa; phylum Chordata; class Actinopteri; order Lophiiformes; family Lophiidae; genus Lophius; species Lophius americanus. Next base: position 74,342 of record JBBDHG010000592.1, read on the forward strand.
TTTTTTGAAAAAGTGCCCGTGTCATCACATATGAAGTACGTGTTCATCAGCGTTTGGAGCGCCTCCTCTCTCCGCACTGTAAATTACAACGAGATGATTGGTCTGCGGCTCGGACAAAGTCGCGTACTGCAGTCGGAGTCGGGGAACAGTCAGCCATGCTGGGATTGATGAGTCTCCGGGCAGGCCGATGTCTCTCCAGAGCAACCGTGATGAAGAGCACTGCTCAGTGAAGGCAAATGTGAGAAAGAGAGTGAGAAAAGGTGGAAGTGATAAAAAATACACATGGGGACGTGTGACGAGAATGTGTCTGACATTGAAAGTGGATTTATTCTGGAGTCTTTGGGTCATTTTTTTATACTTTCCTCACAATAATCAGCAGGAGTATGTGGAACATGATTAGAGTCCTCACAATAATCAGCAGGAGTATGTGAAACACACTTAGAGAATAAAGATAAAATTATGCTACCATCGAAGTAGCTAAACTAAACCTAACTATTCCTCAAATTAGTTGGAAATTTGGTGTTTTAAGTTTGAATACTTTGGTTAATTTATGGAATAAACAGGTAATAATGTGTTAATCAGAACTTTCTAGCTGGTTGTCACTAGTTCTCGTCTTCTCTCTTGGCTAAGCTAAGCTAAGCGATGCGTAGGTGAGCTAAGTGAAGGTTAGCTTAGCTTAACTAAGGTACTGCTGCAGATTTAAACTTGTCTTTGTGGATTTAGAGGAAGAGTAAAACAGAGGGTTGAGGGCGGAATTGTGGGATTCTGTGGAAGTCTGGAGGGACAGAGACGTATGTGAGAGTGATCCAGGATATGTATCAGAGCAGCATGACAGCGGTGAGGTGTGCAGCAGGAGTGACGGATGGGTTCAAGGTGGAGGTGGGACTGCACCAAGGATCAGCACTGAGTCCCTTCTTGTTTGCTATGGTGATGGACAGGCCATTCAGATGTTCCCTGGGAGTGAGGAGGAAGGACAGGATTAGAAAGGAGACATCAGAGGGACAGTCCAGGTTGGACATCGTGGAGACAAAGTCAGAGAGGACAGACTGAGATGGTTCTGACCCGTGAAGAGGTGGGATAGTGGATCTAGTGGAAGAAGGACGCTGGAGTAAAGCTGCAGGCAGGACAAGAAGGGGAGGAGCAAGAGGAGGTTTCTTGATGTGGTGAGAGAGGACATGCATTGGTTGGTGTGACATCGATTATCTATTAATCTGTCAAACGAGTGACTAATTATCCCGATTAGTGACACTAACATGCCTTCAGTTCCCGACACCTCTTCACGTTATCGCCTGTTTCCTGCTCTTTTGTCTGTGGCACAGGACGGAAATGTCCTCCTATTGTTCACACAAAGACTCTGGCACTTTGGGCATGTAGCGTTTGCTGTTTGCAGCGGGGGGGGGGGGGGGGGGGGACTTTGCACTGATTTAGTTTTGCAAACTTCGGGCTCAGCGCTTTCCGCAGCGACGAGGTTTGTGTAAAAACGGAGAGATGCGGGTGAGGAAAAACTGCAGAGGAGTTGATATTTTACATTCAATTTAGGTGGCTGATCTGTGAAGACGGAGCCCATGGCAATGTCCTGTGGGCCTCCCACACAGCCAGAGAGCAACTAGCTGTGTAGGAGGGAGAACGACTAATTGAAATTCGCCTCAAAGTGCTGCTCTGCCCTTGCTGACATGCAGAGGGTGGACTTCCTCTGATTGCTTTATGAGGTGAAAAGAACAGACTGTGCTCATTTTTCACCCGACTGTTATTTTACTGACTGATTGATGCATCTGGCTGTATGTATGGTAGGGAGGAGAGGGAGAGGGAGAGAGGGAGGAGAGGGAGAGAGGAGTGAGAACACCACTCATCCAATGATCAGGTGCTTTTAAAGACATTTGTAGGGCTCTCTGTCGTTTCGACAGAGAGAAGAATCTTTCAGCGGAGGCAGGGTCTCATTATGAAGCCTGTCCTCTATCGCTGAAAGAAACAAAACCCTCAGCTGCCTTCAGCTTCCAGATTAACAAGCCAGTGATTCATCCTTACTCATGGGAAGGATGTCTAACCAAAATATGTCAGGAAATAGTTTCGCATGAAGCTGCAATTTTGCAGTAAAGATGGTCTGTTGTTGAAGGAATTCCTTTCTCCAGAAAAAAAAAGAAGAAGAAAACTCGGCTTATTCACTCAAAATCCTCAAATGACATGTGAAGGTATGCATGAAATTATATTATTAATTATTAATATTATTATATTATATAATTATAATATCCAAACATACGTAGCAAGTTTTGGACTATTTGGGACTAAATAGGTTGAGTCAGAAAAACAGTGTTTTTCATTAAAAAAGCTCCCCCTATAGGGTGATTTGTGAACTATTACAGTAAAGGATTATATATATACAAAATATATATAATCCTGACACGATTCATTTGAACCAAATTTGGACAACGTTGGAATAATGGTTCAGATTATGTCAGAAAAACGGTATTTCTCTGAAAGGAAAACTCCCCCTAGTGAGTAAAATATGAACTATTCACGGTAATATACGACATATACTATATAGATGACCTCAAGTCGATTATCAGCGCCAAATTTGGACTAAATTGGACCAATGGTTATGAAAAAGTGTGTTTTTTCTTGAAAGAAAGCGCCCCCTAGTGAGTAAAATATGAACTATCAGAGTAGAATATGACATATACAAGATAGATTTCCTCGATTCAATCTATATGAATCAACGGTTGACAAATTATCGCCCTAGAACTTTTGGAGATAAAGCTCCTCGTAGTGTCGTAGATATGCAAACCACCTTTCCCAAAATCAATCCAGTTCTTCCTCCCACTAAGGTGTGAGTGGGTAACAAAATGAGAAAATGATCCATGAAATAGTTTTTGAGTTAAGATAAAAAATTTGTCCAACGCTGATTCCATAATAACTTTTCAGAGATATGATTAATCTCCTTTCGTTAAAAGCGATTGTTTGTCTTCTACTATCTTTACGATCTTTTCACTTCCACAACAATCCCAGCGAGAGAAATAGGAGCCCCCATGGTCCGGACAACCTCATTAACTGTGTTTATTATCCTGCAGAGGTAGTTTTCCTGATCTCACAGTGACGGGATGAAAGGAACGCTTTCCACGCTGTGTTGTTCCGGCTCGACAACTGGGATTAATCTAATTTCATCCTGCAAGTTTATTTATTTTCCCAAACACGGAACATAAACACCTTTTATTGGATCGGGTGAGTTCATAGAGGTCTCCTAATAAAGGTATGGTTTAGATTAGAGCGCTGTGGGTGAGGGCGGGAGGGCGGGGAGTGGGAGATGGTGCAGACAAGGACGGCGCGGCTGATACTATCACAGGGTCTACTTCCTCTCCACAGGCTTTCTGCTTCCTGTTGTGTTGCCATGGCGCAGCATACAAAAGGAGACAAGCAACTCTTCTCCAGGAAGCCATAAATAATTGATTGGCAAGTGGCTTAATCAGCCCTGAGGCTGCCTGGCAATTCCGCAGCTAATTCCACAGCTGGCTATAAATAACTCATTACGCTAATTATGGTATGTGAGCACACAGCTAGCCTGAAAGCACAAACACAGTCAATCGTGACTGCTGCGGGTTCAAACGCCGAGTCCATATGGCAAGGCTCACGTCGGAGAACCTCCGGCGGAAGTATATAGTTCTCCGAGTGAGAGGAGCCGCTTTTACTCGAGCTCCGAAAAATCCTGATCTCAGGGTTTTGGGTTAACGCCGAAGTCGGTTTCGCACTTGGGTCCAGAGCGGAAGACGCAAGATCAGCTGGACGGGGTGGGCTGGCGGCGACGCCACGTTAACGGTTTGGTTGTAATGCCTTTAGTAGTGAAACACACGACCTTCTACCAATTCTCCATCATCACCAACGTTATCCTTTCATCAGCCTCAGTAGAGTCATCAACCACCACCACCACCACCACCACCTGTGTCTGGACTCCAATTAGGGATTAATGTGTTGCTGCTCAGGGCGGATGCTCTTCATCATTCATCCTGAGGAGATCTATCTTTTATATATCATATTTTACTCTACTAACTTATATTTTACTCACTATGGGATGCTTTTTTAAAAATTTTATTAAAAATTAAAACAGTATTTTTCCCACCTTAATTCTTCACCATTGATCGGTTTTAGTCCAAAAAAATTGACTGATATAAACTTCAAGGATTGTAAGTTGTATTTATTTTTTATTATTCCTTTATTTCACTATAATAGTTAATGTTTTAATCATACGGTGGGCTTTGAGTAGTTCAATCAGGGGGATTGCCTGTAAAATGCAGGAGAGTTGGGGCTTTTTGGGATTATAGACTTGCTGTCACTGACGACATCATTTTCTCGCCTTCTTGTTTTGTTTTATTTGCATTCATACATAGTTTGTGTTTCGTAGCCTAAGACTGGATCAGGGGCTCGTATCAGAACACAAGTGTTCGGGTTTCTTCTGGACACAGTCAAGTCACAGAAAACATTTCCGGACTTTCAACCACTGCCTGTAATTTCACCGTAAACTCATTTACGCTCTTCATCACTGCTTTTGCAAAAAATGCTAACATCAGCGTGCTAAGATGACAGTTTGGCTAATGTTTACCAGCTGGTCACTATTCTGTTCAGCACTGTCCACAAATTACAGCCGAGGCTGATGGTCATGCCAGTAGTTCTGCAGATATTTGGCCCTAAAAAAGAGTTATGAAAGTACAAACCAGCTTCTACATCAGACCCTCCAGTCATCTTCAAAGCACTTTGACTAAAAACCTGCTTGTAGGGCCAGTGACTAGGATTCATCTTTTTGAATTCGTGAATGTCCGTCTCCATTCAGCCAGCTGATGCTAAGCTGTTTTATTCAAACGAGTAAATCAATGACGACCCCAGAGGAAAAATCATTAGTAGAATTTAAATCACCTGGTTTCAAATAAAACCAGTTCAATCAGGAGGACTGCTTTTTCGGGAATAAAGCTTTGCCGTTGGGGACGATAGCGTAGGTTTGCTCGTAAACGTGACGCTAGGTTTATATCCACGTATAACAACGGAAACAATCAGCAATACATTTCGCCTTAAATTCGGGAAATCTAATCCAATCTCTCCGACCAAAAGCTTCCTCGAGCACTTAAATGAAGGGATCCTTGGCGGTGATGTTTGCTAAAAATAAACTGCTCACATCCTCTTAAGCCTGACAAGGACAGTGAATGTGATTCTGTACGACACGGGCCAATCAGAAAACTCCGGCCATGACAGGCATCTCCCGCTGTGACATTGACACATCTCGCTACAACTCATATTTTGATGGAAGCCCGTCTCGCAGACGGCGGCGAGCCGGGAGAGCATCCAGATGATGTTTAAGTAGAGGCAGAAGTACTTAAGAGGCTGGAGAGAGGTCTCTCTCCTCTGGGCAGAACAATAATGACCTTACTGTCTCTGTCTATGTCAATAGCACTTCAGTGTCCGTCAGTTTCAATCACATCCAGACTTCCTGCTAATGACAGGAAGTGCTGATAATGCACAGGAAGGACTCAAACACGGCACTGCAAAGGTTGCGTTTTGTAAAAACATTGCCATGCTCGGGTTGTTTAGTCCCTGATGAAGATTTGAGGAGAGTCGGAAACCAGAAGTATTCAACCACCTTATTTGAGGGATATTTCTAGCCTTAAAAAGTTGAGGATGTTCTGGAATCATTTTCACTGCGGTGTCCGCAACAGATCCTTGGTGTTAACTCAAAAACTATTACATGGATAGTATAAAAAATAACCTTAGTAGGAGGAAGAACTGGATTCATTTAGGGAAATCAGTCAGTTCTATATTTCTAACACTAGGGGGAGGTTCATCTCCAAAAAGATGAAAAAGTTGATTTAATTTTTGGAGACTTTTTTGGGGACATACCCTTTCTGTCAGACACACACACACACACACACACACACACACACACACACACACACACACACACACACACACACACACTCTTTGAGTATATTAAGTCCTTACAGTCCTTGTTGTTGAGAACCCTCCATTATAACCTGCCTCCATTAATGCAGTCTCCTTCTTTTGAATCAAACATTCACCTGTTCACCATCCCTCTTTTTTTCCCCTGTTCACTCACGAGGACACATTTCCAAAAACGGAAATGATGAATCTTGAGCCTCTTCATTATCCAGGAGTGCCTTTGGAACATTGTGTACCGGCTTGTTTAATGGTCTGTAGGGAAAGGCTGTGGCTCTCTCTCTCTGGCCTTGAAAGAGTCGTCGAGCAGATTATGTCAGCGAGGACACCCAGCTATGACTCATGACAGTTTAACTGGTTTATCAGTAGAGTAGTGGTGGTCTAGCTTCATGCTGTTGATGGATGGTCAGTCCACCACTTTGGTCCACACATAAATACCTCACCAACTGTTGGATGGATTGCAGTGGAATGCTGTACAGTCATCTTTCCCAGAATGTCTATCCTAATGATATTGTGACCATCTGGTTCTTCATGTGATGCTACTGGCAGAATTCCTAATTAATTTGTTGTTTTTGAGAATTCTCCCCTAACGCAAGGAGGTCTTTTTTTTCCTTCTTTTTTTATAAATGGTTTTATCTGAAACCAGGTGTCCGCATTTAAATTCTACTAATGATTTTTCCTCTGGGGTCGTCATTGATTTACTCGTTTGAATAAAACAGCTTAGCATCAGCTGGCTGAATGGAGACGGACATTCATGAGTTCAAAAGGTTTGAATCCTAGTCACCGGCCCTACAAGCAGGTTTTTAGTCAAAGTGCTTTGAAGATGACTGGAGGGTCTGATGTAGAAGCTGGTTTGTACTTTCATAACTCTTTTTTAGGGCCAAATAACTGCAGAACTACTGGCATGACCATCAGCCTCGGCTGTAATTTGTGGACATTGCTCTAACAGAATAGTGACCAGCTGGTAAACATTAGCATACCGCTAATGCTCAACACTGTCATCTTAGCACGCTGATGTTAGCATTTTTTTTGAAAGCACTCCACTGTTTCCTTCAGGTGTGAGCAAAACTAAACATGCAAAATGTCATTTGATGGCACTAGGCCAGCCACTAAATGGGTTTTTATCAGGTGGGCAGTAATTAATGCACATATTAACAATGCATAATGCACAAGTCAAAGTTGAGTTGTGTGTTTGAGTGGTGGCGGCAGACAACAGCTCCTACGATGACTCCATACTCTGATCCAACCCACACGGATCATTACGGTCAACGCATGTGGCATGTTTTTACAGAAAAATATGCAAATTCAGTCGTTAATCAACATCCTGGAGTCGTTCAACCTCAATAATGAATTTTTCATTTAATCTTTTTTCACTGAATGTCCAGAAATGAGCCCCGCATCAAATCCATGTGAAAAACCGGCTCATGCCAGACAACTCACAAAGTCCTGACCAACAAATCCATTAAAGTAAAGGTGTGTTCATTAAATCATCATAGCAGCAGAACTGCAGCACGAGATGATGAAGAAGGTGAGAATAATTGTATGTTCTACTCATGAGGCGGCGGCAGAGCTTTGCTGCTCGGAGTTGTGTTGAGGGAAGAGTTGAGCCAAATTAAACACCTGCTGGTGTTTAATTTGGCTCCAAGTCCAAGGAACCATGTCTTTAACCAAGACGTCCAGAACATTTATGAAGAAAACCTGATGGTGGTTAGGTTGACTTTCTGACCCTAAGATTAAACTGATCTCTGACCTCTCTAGCTGTAATCATCAGCGAGTCTTTTGCCAGTCGAACCATCTTTCTCACTGTGTGTGGGATCAGTTTGCAGTCACCTCCTCTTCCAGGCTGATTTTTAACATCGCCAGCTTCTTTTATCTTCTTCCTTATTGATCGACTGTTAGTTGAAACTGACATTTTTAAGTGTTGAGAGGAAGATAATTTGGCCTGTGTCACCTCACATTTATGCCCAAGTCGCCATGTTTCAAAACTCAATGTGAAAAAAATGAAGTATCGAACATGAAAGCTTTGATCTGAACGATGTACATGATGCATCACGTGACCCAAAAGAGCGTGAGACTGCCGAGGGTCTCCGTATTCTCTGATAAATCCATCATTTTTTTTGAATGATCGAGCTCTTCTACCGGCCTTTTGTCAGGCTTTATAAATGACCCCATGGGGATGAATAAATCAGTTTGACACATAACCCTACAGAGGATATAGGTGTTCTATTCATAGACCCCCCCCCCTCCTCAATGCAGAATATACGATGTCCATACACGTAATTACACAATCATTCTCAAAACCTCATTTAACATTTGTGCAAACATTGATTTAATAGCCTTGACTAGCTGGATGTCAGCGAGTTAACCGCCGATGGATGCACATGTGTGCGTCTCATCTCGGTGGCCGGTTGGCCTCGGACTCCTCCTGTCATTTTTTTAAAGAGCTTAAAAAAAATGTTGATGTTAATCAGGAGTAGAGACCGGCTCGGGGTTAAGGGAGCCGTAGAAGGAAGGTCAAACATATCCAGCCAAGAAGGGAGGGTGACATGACTTATTTCCTTTTCCTTAGGTCGCCACCAAATATGGCCATGCAGCTAGAAATAGGCATTTCTCCCGCTCCTCGCAGAGATTGTGCCATCAGCCCTCCGTGGAGAGGTGCATTACAAACATATTGTATTTTCCAGCCCGACAGAGAGATATTTCCACCCTGGGCAATTTTGCTACCAGAGCGTGGGGTCCAAATTGTCCAACCTACACTGTGGCTGCCGACATGAGGTTGACCACGTCTCCATCTGGCATTCCAGCCTCCCGCCCAGCATGCCCAGCATGCCCAGCATGCATGGCAGCAATAAGGAGGGGAGGGCTCGGAGAAAAAAAAGAAAATGTGTCAGCAGGAGATGATGAGTCGAGGCTCTTCAAGCTTCAATATTTACCAGGGATGTTGGTGAGCAGGAGGAACTGGAAACAGCCTTCACACACACTCACACACACACATGTGCATTTACCCTCCTGACCTTTGTCTCTGGTGACACTTGTGTTCCCAACAGACTGTGTGTGTGTGTGTGTGTGTGTGTGTGTGTGTGTGTGTGTGCATCCATCCATGTGTGTGTGTCGCTGTGACGTAACGTAAGCCCTCGCTTTGCCCACATTCTGCACAGCTGGGCTTCTTTTCCAGATTACAATACGTCACCGCTTTTGCTCTTCGCCATCCCTCCCTCCCTCCCGCCCTCCCTCCCGCCCGGGCGCACGCTCTAGTGCGCTCACATCTACTTCCAACACATGCATGCGGACACAAACCAACCCCAGTGATGTCATTGACTCTGCTCTCGTCTTAGCCTCTCCCTCCATCTGCCTCCCCATCTCAGTCTCTCTGTCATGCCTGCAAATTGTGTTCATCCGTTCTCCTGTCATTTAGAGTCTCCACATTCAGCCATCTCGTTGCATTTCATCCCGGATTTTCTGATTTTTTTAAATTTTCATGTATGTGTGTGTGTGTGTGTGTGTGTGTGTGTGATGCTCCTTTCCGACTGTCCTCCTTTCCGTCTCTCTCGCTCAAAACCCACTCAGCTTACGTCACGTTGTGCCAGAACACAGGCAAAAACCACCAGCCAGATGTTCAGCCTCTCTGTGACTTATTCTGTAACAAAACGCATCCAGAGAAGCTAGAAATAATTAAAATCCAACCAGAGTTCCTTGTTTTGGGACGGATTAAAATCTATTTATCCAGGTGTCCTACGTCTGAAACAAAAAAGCTCTCAGGGATGGATTTCATTTTCGTTCTGGCTTTTACTGATTGTTGAGTGGCACTGTGTCGCATCAGAGGATTGGACGTTGGTGCCACACCTGAACGCCAACTTGTTCTTCTAGAACATCAGAAGTTTCATATATGTCGGAGGGGGTTTCGTGTAACAGCTGCTGTAACAGGACAGAAGGAATTCACTGGTCTCATATTAATTTCCCCGAAAAGTTGGGCTTGTTATGGAATCATCATCCCTCTGCAGATACTTCACATCATTTTCAAGTTTTATTGCTTCATAGCCCTTAGTGTGAGGAAGAACTGGATGGATTTCGGAAAGATCGTTTGTACATTCCCATCACTAGTTTTCAGGTGATAATTTCTCAACTGTCGGTTCGATTGAGTCCAAAGTTGTTGCATATGAAGCTGCTCAACGTCATATACCTTTTAAATGTCATACTTTACTGTAGTTGTTGAAATTTTACCCACTAGGGGGAGCTTCTTTTTTTTTCTTAAGGAAAACACGGTTTTACATCAAAAACTCAAAAACCATTTCATTTATCATTTTCAAACTTAATAACTAAATAGACCTTACTAGGAGGAAGAACTGAATAGATATTTGGCAAAGATCGGTTGAAAATATCAAACACTAGGGGGAGCTCTATCTCCAAAAATTTTCGGGCCATAACTTCTCAACGGTTTCATTCCGAACTTGAACAAAATGAAGGAGATTTATCGTGTATATATCATAATTCACTCTCATAGTTTATATTTAACTCACTAGGGAGAGCTTTTTTATTCTTCTCACATATCTTTATCAATCATGGGGATACGGGACCCTTTTTTGGATATACTCTTACTAACAGGGAGGACAGCATAGGTCTAGTCTTCCTCTTCCTCTGGAACTAATTGTATTTATTTCCCTCTCTGAATCTGAGATCTACGAGGAAGGATGTTTCTTACTTGTTAAATGAACAATCCTGCCTTTATTCACCCCCGAGCCAACTCTCTCTTGCCCCTTCAGTTTGCCTCAAGGTCATCGTCCACTCCATGTATGCACTAGAGGAGGAAGAGTGAGAGAAGATGCAGGGAGGTGAGAAAAGTGGAGGAACGGAAAAAGAGGTGATAAAAGGGAGGAAATATGGTGGTGGTGAAGGGGGGGCATGTCGGGGACACAGGAACTGATGTATTCACAGAGCAGGCATGCCATGGGATGGAATGATGGCGGCCTGCAGGGGTCAGGGAGCGAGGGAGACCACTCATGATATGGATGGCTACAGATCACACACAGACAAACACAGCCGTACAAACACACAGATAAATCCGGCACCATCAGACACAGCGGGATTAGAGCCCTGTGTCTCTAACGGACACACACGCGACAGCAGGGATTACAGTTACACCGCAGCTCTAGCAGCTCCTGCAATGGGTTTCTAGGCATCAGGGGTATGATGTCATCCGTTTCAGCACAGCAGCAGTTTCCGTGGATAGACACACATGCATAGTGCTACACAACAGATCAGAGCAATAACAATAATAAGAGTACTTAAAATGTTATTAATTCATTCATGATTATACAGAACAAAAGTCGGGGATTTTATGGAACGGTTGCATATCCTTCATTTTAAAGCCATAACGGGTCATTTAAATTTTTTTATTCCCATAGATATTAGTGCGAGGTAGAACTGGATTACTTTTCTGTAAGAACTGTTTAGGATTTCCATTGCCATTAGGGGGAGCATTACTTCAAAACATTTTCAGGCAACATCTTCCAAACCGTTGGAAGGATTCGACTAGAGGAGGCTCGTGTTTCTGGGAGAACCGGACTTACTTCTTCCGGAGGCGCCAAAGCGGATCTGCCGTTTCCTTCCATAGACCCGTTCTGTTCTGGATATAATACTTGATTGACAAGCCCCAACTCAACCAATAAACCGCATGTTTATTTGGCTGGGTTTTTATGCTGGATGCCCTTCATGATGCATCCCGACCCATTTATCTCAGGCCCGGTACTAGAAGTACAAGACTTAGTACTTTTTATGTCTTTGGCAGAAGAATGAGTTTTATTTTCCCTTTAAAGTGATTTGGCCTTGATTAAATATGAAAGGTAAGAAGAACGATTGATGAAAATGATTTGACAGCCGTGTTAAACTGCTACGACGTTGAGAAAGTAAGACAGCGGAGAGGTCAGACAGAGGTCAAATAAAAAACCGTCGATCAAGAGCCTAACAGAGTTATAACCAAATCATTTTAAACTGCGTAAGCTCACAGAATTTATCATTCAAGTGTTTGTGTTTCGGCAGCTGCTGCTGGACCTGCAATATAATCTGGTACTGCATCTAAATGGAAAACGTTATGTGCAACACCACGTGTGTAAAATCAGGTGTGGAGTGAAAAGTCTGCATGGAAGGAACCTTGTGTTCCCGCCCCCGACCAGACATCCTGTACGCCCGTATCCTTATCTGAGGAGCGGCGCTGCATGCTCCTTAAACAGCAACACGTATGCAGAGATCGAGCCCAAGCTGCATGAATCAACAGACTGTCACTCAAAACAAACGGCAGGAAGAAGTGTTTGATTGAAGCGAGGCTGCTTTTCACACAACTCCTCGCATTCACACCTGAGGGCTGCCGACTGCAGCCGTTGTCGACTTGATGGCTGCTGAGCTGCGGAAATGTCTAGATATTTATGAGTGTGGGATATTTCAAACCTGAAGTTGGAGCATCAACAGGTTTCGGCCGTCACACGATAGGAGACGCGGTTGTTTTTACAGTCCAAGTGAACTTAGGAGGCGGTTGACTGCGCTGAGGTCTTGTTTGCAGTGTGCTTCAGCTGCATGCGGTTACTGTACGACCTGTTTGTGTGTTCAGTCTTCCAGGAGAAAACTGGCTTTATTACCTTGAATAATTGGCCCCTTTTTAAAAAGGTTTTTATTTTCTATACCATCACCTTGTATTGAAACCAACCACAAAAATCAAACCTGGGTACCAGTGGGATTAAATGTTCTGCCATGGCCATCCCAGTCACCTGACCTAAACCCCACAGAACATCTGCAGAGGAGAGTCCACAAGCGTGGACCTAAGAACCTGAAGGAGGTGGAGAGCTTCTGTCTGGAGGAATGATCTCAGATCTTCTTCACTTGTTCTCAAAAGGCAGTGGAACAAATGTTTTTGGGGCTTTTTGTGAAGTTAATTGTGTTACTTGAATCAAAAGTTCTAATTTTGGGAATTATTTGACACAAAGATCAAGGGTTTAGACAATAAAGACGTTTTTTGAATCTTCCGTAACTCAATGTCCGGTCACCTAAACACCAGGAGAGGGAAAATGATATCACAACAACAAGCCGGAGTGACTGCTGGGACGCTGACATCATTACCTGTCTCAGAGCCATGACTCATCATACTGTGCCTGTAGGGGAGGCGCTGGTGGTAACGGGTTGCCAAAAAGCGGTATCGCTGTCAGTACTGTCAGTACGTACAGGTCGGCGAGTCTGTCATGCCCTGGCGGAAGCGAGCGGCTAAACCCTCAGTGCTGAGTGAGTGGAATGCCGTGGTCCAGTGGGCCCAAATTAAGGAAGGCAGGGGAGATTCTGCTTAGGACCAACGCTGTGCTTTCATGTGTGTGAGCGAGAGAGAGAGAGAGAGAGAGTAGGGAGACTCATGGGAGTTGTCATTCTCAGCGAAAAACATCTAACCAGTGAGTTTGGGCGATGAACTGAACTTTTATGTGACGATGTTAGCTGTGATATTTATATATATATAAATATAGAGTCGGGAGATGTTGGTTAAGTTATTTTCTCACAGCAGATATGTCACCGCCGCTTCCGACTGCCAGTCAGATGACAACCAACTGTCTGTACCAGCTCGGAAAACTCTATCTCTCATCAAAGGGAACAGGCAGATCAACTCTTACATCCCACCCAGGCAAACTCCCAACATTCGGTACATTCCCACGTCAGGTGTAGAAGGCTCTTTGGTTAGGAACCACATGCACATAGCTTAGATGTGTCGGGCCTCTGAGGCCTGAAGCAGTCGGCCAGCTCCGCTCTGGTACCAGCTGTGCCTGGATGATGGGAAAACACTTCCGGCAGGAAACATTTCGAGTCACATCACCATCACTTTTTAGGTCTGACAGGTTTAAAGTGATATCCGCAGAGCCCTCCAGTTTGATTGGCAAGCTTTAAAAAAAATAAATCTGATGGGTCAAACGGGAACAAAAGATGTCTTTGTTGTCTTTAAACAAGATCTTTAATTCAAATTACTGACAAAAACTTAATTCTTCCAGTAATACGGCTAGGGAGGTCAGGAGTTAGTTGAATGTTTGGGTCAGAAAGTCTCCCATACCACCATCAGATGGCGCCGACACCAACACCAGCTGTTTGGGAGGGTAGCAAGAAAAAAGCCTCTGCTATCGTCCACACACAAGCTAACGCTTCTACAGTTTGACAAACACCAGTGGGACTTTCACTGGAACAAGGTCAGAGGTCAGATGAGACCAAAGTAGAGCTTTTTGGCTACAAACATCTAAGAGGTGTGCGGCGTGAGAAAGAAAGCCAAAGAGAAAAGCCCCTCATGCCCACTGTGAAGTCTGGTGGTGGATCTCTGATGCTGTGGGGCGGTTTTTCTTCCAAAGGTTCTTGACATCTTGTTAAAAGACACGGATCTGTGGACTCCATCAAACACCCACAGATACTGGATGAATTCTAAGAGCGTCTGGGAGGAACCTTAAAGTGGGTCGTGGTCGGTGTAAATAATTCTGGAGGGTAGTGCGTGAGCTGTTTGCAAAAATCTGATGAACACTGAATGATTACGAGCCCAGAAACGAGGAGTGAGTTTGCAGCAGCTCACATTGAAACAATCTGACATAGTGGAAACTATAGAAGTTCATTCTGGGAGGAGTGATGTTCTTAACGGCATGTTTCATACCGTCGCATATCTCTGGAACGGTGGAACAGCAGACTTTATATATGATTTTGAACCATTTTAGGATTTCTACAAGGGATGCAGGGGGATTGTGTCCTTTTGTTACACAGGCTTGAATAGCTATTCGCTCTTTGGAGACTATATAAACCCTAATTGCATCTAAGCTAACTATAAATCCGACACTAAATGTCATCTGTGATCTTTTATCAACTAGTCCGGGTGAAAAGTTGTTAGCTGGACGTGGACAATCCATCCATGACGCCCTGTGTTCCTGGATTTATCCAATTAGAGCCCCCTTCTATATCAAAATGCCATTATTGTTATAATTTATTAAGAGCTGAGTTGTCAATAACGTCCGCCAGTGGCTGATGGATGATGGCGTCATCCATCAGCCACGCTCTGCTAGCAAGTCGGCAAAGGAATTCACGGTCCATCAGGACAAGAAAACACAGACAGCACAGTTAATTCTGTCTTTGCAGGTAGAATAAAACATTTTAATGACCTCAGTCACGTAGCCTACCAACTGCCTCACCAACAAACGCACGCACATGCTCACTCATCGCCCTAGGACAAAACAAAGCTCATATAATTATTCAAATATACCTCCATCATTCTAGAAGAGTAGTTCCTGGAAACGTTCTAGCCTCCTGGCTGTTCTTGCCGTTTAATGAGTCTAACAACTTTCCACCAAATGCCACAAACTTATTCTTTCATCCATGAGACTGAAACTTTAAGTGAAATAACATACAATTGTACGATTGTAACACCTGTGTATTAATACAGACGTCTTTGACAATGGATTCATTCAAAGGTTATTAAAGAGTAATGACGGTGTAATAAGGGAGGGGGCGGGTCGCAACTATGACGGATCAATACCAGTAAAATAATAGACTTCATTTATGATCAATACATCTGTAATAACAGGATAATACCAGAATAATAATGGTAATATTAATACAATGAGGTGTTTTATATCCACGGCTTCTCTGGGATCTCATGGAATCTTCATCACCTTATATATTCGTGTTAACGCGATAACTCATAAATTATTTCATGAATCATTTTCAAATTCATACCCACGTACACCTTAGTGTGAAGAAGAACAGAGTTGATTTTGGGAAAGGTTGGTTGTATATTTCTGACACTAGGGGTTTATCTCTAAATGTTTTGGGACCATAATTTCTCTTTTTGCTGAATACTCTACGGAAAAACTTCACATTTAATTTGAAGAGTTCAATCAGGAATCGTGACTTTGATCCTGGGGTTAGGATCAAAGTCATTAAACACAAAGTTTTGGTAGTTGCGGTTGTGACCCTGGTAGGTAAACAGAGTTCATTTTGGAATAGTTTTGGAATTATTGCAATTATGCATATCGCCTTTAAAGTATGGGAAACTGGATCAGCTTGGGTTTATTTTGCTTAATTACATAATAATAACAGCTTCCTTATAAAATGAGTTCTCCCTTTATTTCTATTCAACTTTACTTTCAATAAATGAGAGCTGTATGAAAACAAAGTTGACCTTCTAGTCAATGTTAGATAATGAATTCTGCATGAAAAGTAGACGATAAAAACAAAAGAATGTTTTGATCAATAGGAAAAAATCTCCCTTAAAGGTCACAAAAACCCCATAATCCCAAAAAAACGATGTTTGGTGCATTCCTCAGATTCTGATTATTATGTATAAGAAAAATATGTTCTTCTTCTTCTTCTAATAATGTAAAGTGGATTTCCTCCAAAGCTGCGTGATGTTAGGAAAGTTAAATGAGCTCATGGAGTTCAGTCACATCTTAGGACTCAGAGTCTTCCTTGACTCACTCAGTGTACGAGAGGCACGGTCATGCAGATGTGAGTCAACAGCAGCTGGAGAAGAGGGTCATTATGCTGACGGTTAATTAGGTCAGCTGAGGAAGGACGGTACGGCGCCCGACAGAATTATTGGCACCCTTTAAAAAAAATTGTCAAATGAGATTCAGCAAATTGTCTATATTCATGATCTTTAGTTCAGATTATTCTCTCCTCTGCAGCACAGCCCACAGATGTTCTGTTGGGTTTAGGTCAGGTGACTGGGACGGCCATGGCAGAACCTTTATTTTGTGATCTCTGAACCATTCTTTGGTTGATTTTGTGGGGTGCTTCAGATTATTGTCCTGCTGGAAGGTTCCAGGGATCTCTGGAAGAAAAGCATCTCCACAGCATCAACGATCCACAGCAGGAATTCTAACTGGGTATGAGGTGCTTTTCTCTTTGGCTTCCTTTCTTGCTAATCCACAACCATAATAGATGTTTGTGGCCAAAAAGCTCTACTTTGGTCTCATCTGACCTTTGACCTGGTTCCAGTGAAAGTCCCACTGGTGTTTGTCAAACTGTAGCAGCGTTAGCTTGTGTGTGGACGACAGCAGAGGCTTTTTTCTTGCTACCCTCCCAAACAGCTGGTGTTGGTGTCGGCGCCATCCAGTGGTGGTTAGGGAGACTTTCTGACCCCAAGATTCAACTGACCTCTGACCTCTCTAGCTGTAATCCTTGGATAGTCTTTAGTCAGTCAAACCATCCTCATCCTGGCAGTGTGTGGGGTCAGTTTGCAGACACGTCCTCTTCCAGGCTGATGTCTTACATCTCCATCCTCTTTAAACTTCTTCATTATTGATCAAACTGTTCAAACGGACATTTTGAACTGCTGAGAGATGTTCTTGTCTCCATTGCCAGATTTTGTGCAGCTCTACAACTTTTCTTTGCTCCTCATTTCTGTGTTCTCTGGTCTCCATCATCGTGAAGAACCTCAGAGAGAACCAGGCCTGTGTCACCTCATATTTATACCCCAGTCAAACAGGAAGTACCTGTTCACCACTTCAGAGTTCCTACTCAAACAGGTGAACCTAAAAATATAAAATAGGACCGGAAATATGGAAATACGTTTCATTTAGCTCCTAAACAGAAAAATATTTGTATTATGTTAAGAATGTCACGTTTTTTTAAATATTGACACGTGACTAAAATGTTAGATAATGTGAATCATTTAAATCACAGATCATGGGTAGAGACACTTCTAAAGAAGGGCAATCGTTGTGTGAACTGTGAAATATTCCTCAGAGTAAACATCCAGTGTGAACTAAAAGTGAACTCTGCGTCCTACAAGAACGAGAACATACTTTGCCCCGAGCCTCAGACCTTACATAAAGCCAAAAGACCTTTATCCTTCAGGCTTTATGAGCAAGTGTTGGGCCAAAGAGGTTGGAACAGAGTCATGCTTATTTGACAGTTTCCACGAGGCTTGATGAGGGGTTGATGATGCAATTTGGAAATTTAACGCCCCTTTATTGCCACGGAAGGAAGGAAACAATTGCATAAATAATGACGGAGACAGTGGAAACCAGTATCTCTCTTGGCCAAGAATGAATTACTTTCCAATTGTAAAACAATAAAAGAAAAAAACCAAGTACTATTGATAAGGAAATAGCGACAGAAGCTAAGACATTGTAATTTTTTTTTTATCCCACAGTAAAGTTTCCCTCTTTATGACTTTGGCCCCTTGGAGTTTGATGATCTGAAAATAGACGGACCTTCTTTCTCGGTTGTGGGTCACGTCCTGCTTGAGCGCAAACGCATTTTCCTGAGGTGTGAGATAACAAGCCTGAAGATTGTGAGCTCCAATAAATCACTGGACCCGGAGGACGGCGGAGCAGTGGGTGGAGATAACGCTGGGATATGACGGCTCCGTCGTGACGCGACCTTCGTTTCGGAGAGAAAACGCTTAAAGTTTGATGATGTTTAGATGCAAATCAACTTGATTAGATTTGCGGTGAGATCGCAGATTGCTTCGTCGGGGGATGCAGGAGATGCTCGTCATCGCCGTTATAATAATAAAACTGTGGTTAGAGAATCATCATAATCATAATCATGGCGGAAACAAACCCCACTGTTTGTGATAACAGGAAAGAGGCCGCTGTCTCGTTTGTAAGCCGGTGTTCTGATCTCCTTCCTTCACTGGTTCCTGGTGGTAGGTCCTACAATTGAATGAGTACGGTTGAGTGATACAGATGTTGGACGGCCTCGCTCCGCCCACACACCTTCTTCGTCGTCCTCCTCATCCCCTATTTCCATCCACAGGCTGGTACCCTGCCCGCTGACGGTACCAGTAAAGGCATTGGTTAACCCAAACCCGATTGATCTGGTCGGGAACCAATTTCATATTGATCTGGCACAGATGACGCCCCATGCCCTCTCTGACCCAACCTTCCCCATTTATCCGGGTTTTGGACCGGCACTACAAGTCCACTGGATTGCGACCTTGTTTTGTGG
Organism: Lophius americanus; assembly: GCA_037951165.1. Taxonomy (NCBI): domain Eukaryota; kingdom Metazoa; phylum Chordata; class Actinopteri; order Lophiiformes; family Lophiidae; genus Lophius; species Lophius americanus. The sequence goes on from JBBDHG010000592.1 coordinate 93,224, forward strand.
CTGAATTCTAGCTCATGCTACCGAACGCAAATAAAGTCAAGCACTACTTTGACCAATCCCAGCTCTTTCCTGTATTGAGCTGCCGTGCACACATCGCCTTGACGCGATCCAGATGTGAATCCTTGATGTTGTGGTTGTCACTAATAAAGGACAGATTGCAGAAGGTCCAAACAACGGTTAAATGTCTGGATGTCATCATCCATTGTTGGAAGTATTTCAGATTTATGGAAAGTGTTAATCTGGAACAAAACCCATAGAGGGAATGATTTAGAGTCGTGTCGGCGCTGGGAAACAGCCGAACTTACTTGTTCAACCAACGCGAAAACACGCCACAAACTTTTTGATGAAGGCGATGGATGAGGGCCAAGAAGAAGCTTTGTGACGTGAAATAACCATCGTCAACTCAGACATCCATAATAGAGACCCTGAAAAGTGCGTCATCACATCCTTCATCTCACAAAGGCAGTAAATTTGGCCGACAGTTTAGTGTCCAATAAAGACTGTGACTATTGAAGGCTACAGGAAACACACAACCAGGAAAAACGTTACGAGATCCTCGGATTTTCTCTTTTCCAAAAGTGGTATCGTCTGTGTTGTATGCAAGAAGTCAAGAGGAAGTAGGGAGGGGACCCACTGTTGTGGAGAGTTTTGCTACGATCAGTGGATTATTGTTATTCAGAACAATGGAACATGAGCCTGGAATTAATATGCACCAATTTTGGACTAAATTGGACCAACAGTTTGGAAATTATAGTCCTTAAAACTTAAATTCTGACTAAATCAGACCAACGGTTAGGAAGTTATTACCGACAATTGTATTTTTCATAAAAAGCTCCCCTTAGTTGCTTGAACATTAACTATAAGAGTAAATAAAATAGGACGTATACAAATTAGAGCTCCTTCAGATGAATTAATATGCACCGAATTGGGACTAAAGTTGAGAAATTATGGCCCTTAAAACCTTAATTTGTGCTAAATGGGATCCAGGGTCCAGAAGATATGTCAGAAAAAACAGTGTTTTTGCAGAAAAGCTTCCCCTAGTGGTGAAACTATGAAAAACAAGAGTAAAATATGATAGAATTGCTTCAATCGATTCATTTGCATCAAATTTGCGCTAAAGGTTTGAGAAAATATGTCCAAAAAACCTTCGGAGATAAAACTCCCCCTAGTGGCAGAAATATGAACATTCCCAAAATCAAACCAGTTCTTTTTGCGTTAAGATGAAGGATCTACTGCCACTGCGATGAAGATTCCATACTATCCCCTACTTCTCAGGAATATAATAATCGTTTTTATCTTTTTGGTCGTAACAGTGCAGCTCTTTCCACCGGTCTGCAGTCATAACTAGTTTCAAATCATGACTGCTCCTCTTCTTCGTTTTGGGAGGACAGGGGGAAAAGGAACATGACGGTCTTCAGCTCAGCACCTTCGCTGATGACATCAATGTTTAAGCTTCTATTGTGCGATAAATTATCCCAGAGGCCAGCGCTGATACTCGACACAGTTCCCTATTGGGATCAATCTCCAAACAGGTTACGGCCTGTTTTGTGATGAGCCACGGCATCCTTGCGCCGCGGCGTGACGTGCTTCATCCAGCGCCTTTCAGCTGCCAGGCTGCAGACATAACAAGGACACAGCAGGTAATCAATTACTCCCACTGAGGTATGCCTCCTGTCAGAGCGAGGGAGTGCAAAGTACGAAAACAGCTATTGAGAAAAGATTATTTTGCGTACTGCCGTTTGGACAGGTCTTGCAGCCGGACCTTGAAATCAATCATCACGATTGAGCGAAGAAGGGGAGTTAATTCCATCCCGGGCCGGAGTGTTAGCGCTGGCTGACGGATTCACAGCCGGCTACAAATTGTCGGTTGATGTTTTGGGGCCTTGGACGGTGGATTCCTCGGAAAGAAGGGGTGATTTCCAGAGCTGGCTTTTTGTTCAGACTCGCATCCAGCCTCAGAGGCGGGCGCATTTTCTTCCGCTACCTTATTCCTCTCCTCGGTTCTCCGACGCTTCCCGTTTGTCCTCAAGCGTAGTCTTAAATTAATGTACGGAATTCTCAAATGGGACATTTAGCCCTGAGGATACGGCGTAGAGAGAAGCCTCTTCTATATCCTCGGTTTACCCTCATCGCACGCTTTGCTATGTGGATTATTTCATCACAAAAGGACCAACTCCCCTCATTTCAGCTATAAAGTACGACAACTTCTTCCATCGGGAGACCAGAAAGCACGAAAAACCGAAGACGGCTACTTCAACTAACATTGTATTTTCAAGGGAGAGATTGCGTCCAGTTAAAATTTAATACGGTGTTGTATTACTAAATCCCAAACCTTTGGCTTTAAATCATTAGTCATGTGACCGTCTTTGTGCCGTTTCTCGCATCACTGCTGACAACTTTAACACCGCTGCCTGCAATTTATCATTTATTCACCTCTGAGGGCGATGATTTGTGCCAGTGAAGGAGGACGGAACCGGAGAAAACGATGTCCTCTTGAATGGGTCTCAGGGATGCACAGTTTGGGGATTGTCAAGGAAGTAAAATACAATAATTAGGAAGTGTTTAATCCCAAAGAGCCCCAACTCTCCTGCATTGTACAAGCAGTCCCTTTCATTGAACTCAGATTAGATGTGACTCCAGTTATTTCTTGCACTAAGGTCTATGTGGAAATAAAGTTTGAAAATGATCCATGAAATGGTTTTCGAATTCGCGTTAACCAGAAGGATCTGCAGAAGGGATCCGTGGCGACGGGGATTCCATAATATCCCACACTTTTCGAGGATATAATGATGGCGCCTCATGTCTTAAGTACGAGTGGGCAGAGACCGTTGAATTTGTTTTACACTCTTAAATACTTAGTTGTACTGGGCTAGAAAGGTACGACCAGGACAAGTTGTTAATTTATGTTCATTCTTGCTAACACACACACACACACACACACACACACACACACACACAGATTCATGCACACACACACTCACATACGCTCCTTGTCTTTTCAGGTCAGCTCAGTAGAGAGCACTCTACAATAATGAGCTGCTCCACTTTCATGACAGATGGAAACTGTGCAGCACGCCACGACTCTGCTCCTCCCTTCCCTTCTCCACTCTACTTCGCCCGGCTCGCCCGACCGTCTACTGCCGCCGGCCCGGCTGCAGCGCCCGCACCGTCTTGTATCAAATGATCGGGATGAGTCTGACAGGAGGAGTGGCTGCCCGGAGCTGAGGCAGTGGAAAAAGTGCCTCAGCCTCCTCATCAATATTGCAGCCTTACCTGGTGAAAGCTAACACGGCTCAGCATATTCCATCATGTCACCGACGAGCGGATCAGATACCTGTGCCTGACATGCCAACATTGTTACCCGTACAAATGATGACGCAAAGCCCCCGCTTCATTATTCATGACTCTTTCAGAGGAGGAGGAGAAGCTTGAGGGGAATGGAAAGCAGAGGATGGTCAAGAGTCCAATTATCAACAAGTGGGTTGATTGGTTCTTTGGTGGAAAGTTATACGAACAAGCAGAAGCCTGAACTTGAGCTCGTCCTGTTGCTACGGACCGGTAAGATTGACTCAAAGTCAGTAAAGGTGGTCCCCGCTAAGAGGTGTGGAGAACATGCAGCTCATGATCAAAACAAATATCGAAAAATGATTCCAATGGAAAGTTATATATTTCACGCTTTCCACCCTAAATGCCCATATATGGTCTTCTCTGTAAACAGGAAATAACATCCAAAAGTTAAGGTTATATAATGATGAGTTTAACTTCACACCTAGTCTTTCTTTCTTTCTTTGCATATAAAGCTAGATTAGAATAAAAACATCGGTTTAGATTGCAGCCAAAGTTTGGAGTGTTCATGTCGTAACCCCCCCTAGTGGAACAAGGTGGTATTTTGTTCAGACAAAATCCCTCCTCTGAGGCCAAAATCCCCATTCCCACATTTTGGTTACCGACTGGCTCCATCACACAAACACTAATTCAAATAACCTGAACTTTGTGGTGTTTCTAACAAATTTGAGGCAGTTTTTAAATCAAAGATGTTCTGAACAAAATAATGAATTTACTTGGAGGATAGAAAATGTTTAATTGTTTAATCACAGATTTGCGACACATAACAGCAGGTACAAAGTAACTGATAACTGATATTTTATGTCTCACCTGTCCACAGAGGAGGGGTTCAGAGGGCAAATATGCTCACTCAGCAAAAAAAACTTAGTTATTAATTTTTTTTACACATAAAGTCTAGAATCTAACCATTTTTTAGTCCTACACACAATGACTTCTTTCATCTATCAAGCGGCGTCCCTGAGCTCCGGTCACCGCCTCTCCTCTCACGGGTCAGAGTCAGCGTGGATGCAGAGCGTGTGTGTGTGTGCATGTGTGTGTGTGTCGTTGGGAGTGTGTGACAGGTCTGGATGAGGTCAAGTTCGGTGCACATTTAATCTGCTCTCTGTATCCAGGCCACTCAAAGGACTTTGACACGTAGCTTCTGCATCTATTATTCACGGGTGGAGAGGCCGGAGACCTTTAAGTGTGCGCGCTTGTGTGCAAAGCTCCAAATGACTCTCAATCTTATTTGCGGCTATAATATCAACACTGCGGCGTAATCACATCATTCCCACTACAAACAAACACAGACACACCGCGCTCAGACTCAAGCCTCGGATTCTAGTGCTAGAATGGACAGCTTCCATCGGCGGTCTGCTGCCGACTGATGCTGATGTTATGCAGTTTTTGCAAATAAAACCAAGTTAGTGAGTGAAGTATGAACTATTACAGTCAAATATGAGAAATACAGGCGAGTTCTCAGCTAAATTTGAACTCAATCGGACCAACGATTAGGAAGTTACGTCTGGAAAATGCTGTTTTTTATAAAAAGAGCTCTCCCCTAGTGGTGAAAATAGGAAGTATCCGAGGAAAAACCAAATGTGGGCTGAATTTGCTCAACCGTTGGGAAGTTAGGACCTGAAAAACTTTTTTTGTTTTTGTTTAATGAAACAGCTCCCCCTAGTGAGGAAAATCTGTACTATTAGTAAAATGTTTAGATGTGACATACAAAACATCTCTCCTTGAGTCGATACTTCTCCACATTTAGACTAAATCGGTCCCATGGTTAGGAAGTTCTGTTGAAAAACTGTTTTTTTCGTTACGAGAGCTCCCCCGGTGGTGAAAAGATGAACTACTGCAGTACATTTTTGGGAAGAGTCCTGCAAATTGATTATAGAGATAAAGCTCCCCATAGTGATGGAAATATTTTACGGGACTTTCCCAAATCATTCCTGTTCTTCCTCGCACTGAGTTCTAGTGGGGACATGAATTTTAAATGATGTTAGTGGTGCAGTAATGCGCTGAAGTACACAGCAAGAGAGGAATTGACGATGCTTGTGAGTGTGTGTGTGTGTGTGTGCGTGTGTGTGTGCGCGCGTGTGTGTGTGTGCGCGTGTGTGTGTGTGTGTGTGTGTGTGTGTGTGTGTGTGTGTGTGTGTGTGTGTGTGTGCGTGCGTGCGTGTGTGTAGGCTGGTATCGCTATCAGCTCAGTGCCATGGTGAGGTGAATGTCCTCAGTGCTATCGCCGGAGCACAGCTTGTTTACCCTAATGAACACAACTCCAACTCATCAGCAGCCAACTGCAAAGAGGACATTTTTCTATTGACGCTGCTCCAAAGCTGCAAATCACAGGAGATATGAATATCAATGAGAACAAAGCTCCTCATCCTACTACAGTGAGACGTTTCTGCCGACGCCTGTTTGCATGCTTGGACGCAATAGTATCCAGAAACCGACTCCTCAATTTGGAATCTACGATTCTCCGCGTTGAACTTGGACGGAAATCATCTTCTTCCCCTTTTTTTTTTTTTGGAGAAACTTCTTTGTGTCGGTAATCTGGGGGCAACGCAGAACTGCACCCCTGTCTGTACCAGGAAAGAGCCTCAGCTCTTTCCATGAAAGTAAAGACTCAATTTAACGTCAATATTCAACATGTCCCTGAAGAAGACTTATGCTAATACGGCCAGGGAGGGGGGAGGGGGAGGAGGGTGGAACACTCAAATAATTTCAATCCAGTAGCTAAAGCTTCTTTAATTCCCTCCAAACATGGATTTTCGACCAATGGGGAAATAGTTGATATGACGGGCGTAAAAACGCCCAAAACGTCCAATAGTGGAGCGCCTCGGTTATTTGCCCAAATCTCTGAAATCCCTCCGTGACTGTTGATTCAGCCAATGCCTGTGCGGCTTCCGCGGTGCACAAGGACAAACGTCTGCCTGCGGCGCGACGCTGATGCTATGCAGCATAAGGCTGCACCATGGGATGAGTGTGACCGTTACATCACGGCTCGTCCCAGCCCCGGCTGCGCCGCGCACAGTCATGTGACCTCGTGTCGACATCTCAGGAGCGCCGCTGCGCTGATCTGATGATGACTTCTGCAGTAAGACAATTTCCCCGCCGGCATCCTGCGGCGTGCGGCTCTTAATCCCTCAGTGCGGCCTATTGTTAGGAGGAGGAAGTGACTCTGCAGGGTGAAGGCTTTTTGAAGCCGCCCTTTTTTTTTCCCTCCGCTGGAGCGTTCATGTCTGGCGGTGGCCGACGAGGATCTTTCCTCTCATTGTGGGTTGTTTTCATGTCACCTCTTTAACCTCTAGCCTCCCGCCCCCTTCTCCACACGGCACCCCGCTAAAGCCGCTTTGAGCTCTTTTGCTCTGACATCACCGCAGTCATCATCAGTTGGCATGGGCCAAACCATTAGGTGGGTAAAATGGGGGGAGATTACATGCAATTTAGAACACTTTAGGCGGGCCTTGGCACCACAGCGACTGAAAACCCACCTAAGGATTGAAAAACGCTAATTCGCAGCTGGGGGATGTTTGTTTCAAGCTCCTTGTGTAAGCAGCTAATGCTCTAAGGAAGGCAAACTATAATGACCTCCCTGGGGTGCAGAAAGCCCGCTCCGAAACTCCCCGCATCAGCAGAATAAAACCACTATTGGTCCACTGGCTCGCCTTCAATCTATTCCTCTGGATTTGCTGCGAGAGGTCGCGACCCGTGGATCTCTGCTGGCTCGTGCTGCAGGTCCGTCGCAGGTCAGGAGGTGACATTAATGAGACTCAAGGCTGAAAAACGGGCGAAGTGTTTAAGTGTATCTTGGTATTATGTGAGAGCGTTGATGCGTTGAAGAGAAAGGTCTCGGCCTCGCTTCCTTGACACTTGATTACAGAGGTCAAATGTGGACACCTGCGCTGGAAACACCTCTTTTCTTCGGCTGCTTACTTAACTCAGAGAAAAACAGCTCTGAGAAAAACTCACAACACAACGGAAGTGTTTCCAGAGGACACTCAAAAGTGACGCAACCCCCGGACGTGCCGTTTCAAACCTTCGTTTAAAATAGTAGAGCACATACGATACAAACAGTTATATACTTCCGCCGTGTTTTCTTCATTTTTGATGCTTTGCCCAACCTCCGGGTCGTGTGGTCATGTGACCTAGAATAAACTTCAGGATGTAACTTAATAATGACCCAAACACACACAGAACCCAGAGCTAGAACAAGCGATGGGTTTCTGGAGATAATGAGAAAACAGAAGGTTGTTTACTGTTTACTGCACCAACCATGGGTTTTTCTGTGTTTGGTAGTTTTTTTTATCTCCATGGAGCGGCCCCCTGAAGTAGTTCCGCCGTGTTTGTTCAGACGTCCGGCGAGGGATTTCAGGTTTTAAGTAGTTACTGTGTTTTAACCAATGGAGGATCCTACTTATTATTCAGAACAAGCGAAAGCGACGGAGCGCCATGCCTCGCCGTGAAGACTCGTCGATGAAACGTTCAGATGTAGAATCCTCCGGCAGCCCTGGGGATTCAACTCGGCTCAGCGCCCCCAGCCTCCCTCGCTGTGCGGCTGCTTGGAAGGAGGCTGGCAACCGATGTAGATGTTTTCTTAATTTGTTCATTTGCATTTGTTTGATTAAGTTGCAGTACGTTTGGCCGCTGTGGGCCCCCGTAGATATCATCCAGACGTGAAATTACTTTTTTCAGACTGTACACTGAAGGGTAAAGTGGAAATATCATCCTGAGCATTTTTTTTTAAAACTGTACCGTTTCAAACACAGGTAAGTTCACAGGTAGATCCGACTTCGCACATGTCAGCATCCCAATCATTTATTCCACATCTTAACAAAGAAGAAAGTATCATTACGTGACATTTGTGGACGTTTGTCACACTAATAGGATTCTGGTGCTTGACACCCCCTTCCATCTTTCTCCACACGTTCCCTGACAGCTGAAAGGAGTGGTACAGGATATGTGTGAGAGCAGCGTGAGAGTGGGGAGGTGTCACAAGTGGGTTCAAGGTGGAGGTGGGTCTGCACCAAGGAGCCCCTTCTTGTTTGCTGTGGTGATGGTCAGGCTGACAGATGAGGTCAGAAAGGAGTCTCCGTGGACTATGATGTTTGTGGAGGACATCGTGATCTGTAGTGAGAGCAGGGAGCAGGTGGAGGAGAACCTGGAGAGGTGGAGGTATGTGCTGGAGTGAAGAGGAATGAAGGTCAGTGGCAGGGAGACAGAATTCATGTGTGTGAATGAAAGGGAGGCAGGAGGAGATGAGGATGAAGGTGTAGAGGTGGAGAAGGTGAAGGATTTAAAGGACTTGGGGTCAACTGTTCAGAGCAGCGGGGGGTGTGGAGGAGAGGGGAAGAAGTGTGTGCAGGCGGTGTGGAGTGGCTGGAGAAGAGTGTCAGTAGTTATCTGTGAAATGTGGCGTGACGGAGGAAGATACAGAGGACAGGAGGAAGATGGAAATAGACGATCCGCTGTGGTGACCCTGAAGGGAACATCCCAAAGAGGAGGAAGTTACGTCGTGTTTTTCAAACGCTCCTTGAACATCTAGTAACGTGACGTGGAGGAGGCGTCATGAAGGCAGATGTTGACCACCGCCCACTCGCTCCACAGCTGCGTCAGACATGAACTCCCAGAGAGTCACTTCCCCTCCAGAGGAACCGCTGAACAAGAGGCTCTAAGTTTTCCACTGGACCAAACAACCCGCCGTTCTTTCTCTGACACGCTGCACAAATTCATTTCAGCTAACGTCTTCCTGTGAATCCTGCAGAAAGTGTGTGTTCTGGAAAGTCACCACGCGTGGAAACTATCTCACTTAAGAGGAACTAAAAGCCCTAAAGGGCATCAACACAAACACACACCAGCAACCAACAGCGTACACACATCTCTCTGGAGCACAAACTCCCCTTTCACCCCCGTAGTCCTGGCAGAACCAGTGAAAGGACAAACTGCTGCCAGAAAATGAGCACCTGTTTAACGGAGAGGAAATGGAACCACGCGTAAAATCCCCCGTCTCCAGTTGTTAAGACCACTGGGCGAAGGACTTTCCAGGTTGCGGCGTGTATCCGAAACCGGCTGACATAATGTTGCATTAGCGGATCATGTGGATGGATGATTCACATTCCAGTTAGGACACCCTTGCCATGATATCAGTGCAGCTGGGAAGCCCCGGTCTGGAAGCCCCGGTCTGGAAGCCCCTTAAATGTTACCCAGAACTTCCCCGCAGCTGCTTGACTTTAACTGCGCTGGCACTGGCTGCAGCCGGTAGAGTTAAAAATAACCCAGCGAGACGCCGCATCGGTCCCAGTCTCATGCGTCTCCATGGGAACCTGAGATGACAGGTTGTTGGGGGTCAGGGGTTGAATGTCAAGAGAGTGGTGTGACCTTAGGCACATGGATGGTGCAAGAAAGTCAGGACGGTCGGAGAAGACGGGGTCAGTCAATCAGAAAAAGGCAGCTGCAGCAACAACAGGGAAAATCTTCTATATCCGGAGGGGGGGGGGGCAGCGAGGGGAGACGAGACACATGCCCTCTCTTCATCCAACTCTGCCCTCTGCTATCACTCACTCGGAAATATAAACGCACCCCCCGGCGATGAGCTTAAGCCCCATCATTACGCTACCAGAGGTTTTCAGCCGGACATTTCCAATTATGAGATATTTTGAAGCAGAGGCCGCTCTCTCTCTCTCTCCTTCGTCTTCAATCTGGCGCTGCTCTCCTTAAGGCGGTTCACATGCAACAGATTTGGTCTAATTCGGACCAACCGTTTGGAAATTATGTCCAAAAAAGTGTTTTTTCGTCAGAAAAGCTCCACCTAGTGAGTAAAATATGAACTATTAAGAGTAAAATATGACAAATGGGAGATATATCCCCAAAGGCCGGCTCACATGCACCAAATCTAGACCGAATCGGACAAATGGTTGAGAAATTATGGCCTGGAAATTGTGATTTTTGGAGACCAAGATCCCCCTAGTGGTGGAAATATGGAACTGGTCTTTCCCAAAACGTTCTGCAATTATGGCAGCAATGGTGACACCGGGAAATCCCCTTTTCAGGGATATAACAAAGGTTACAGTTGACTTTCTATTAACCTTCAATGTCTGTTACCACATTCAAAATAAAAATCCCCAGAGCTAAAAACAGCTTCTTACCTTCTGCGCTACATCCCGAAAATGACGGCATAGTTAGATTTCAGTTCAAACACAGGACCCAGAATCCAGCAAACTCAGGGGGGGGGGGGGGGAGTGAAATTCATCTATCTTATATTATATGTCGACAAAATTAAAATCAGTAAAACATCAATAAAACAAGAAAGACTTGAAGCAGAGACTTAATCAGGATACAACAAAAGTGGAGGAACGCCGAGGAACAGGTGAAAGCAATCAAACAATCAAGACTAAGACAGGAAGTGTGAGGTGAAATACAACGTAGGAAGCTTCACTTTCAAAATAAAACGCAAACGAGAAAAACCATCTGAGTTGAACCGTAGAGCTTCAAAATAAAGTAAAATATAACAGAGACAACATGGGGAGAAAACTAAGACTAAATTAAACCAGAGTTACGGTTAAACTTTACCGTAACTCTTTAATGTCCTCACAGAGAAAAAAACTATGTACATGCTCCTCATCGGTGTGCCTCAGGGCTCCATCTTTGATCCCTTATGCTTTAGCATGTAGATGCTAAAGCATAACAATAAAAGGTTACTAACCTGGTGAGTAATAGTAAGAATTCAGACATTTTGACCTTTAAGTGGATTCAAACCGTTAGAAAAACATCTCAACATCTTAACCAAATGTTAATATGCTTCTATTTCTAGGTGACAACTTTCTGTTCTCTGTTTCACTTCTGCTGTGGAGGGCTTGAAACTGGCCTCCCCTGTGGGTTAAAACCTAAAGAGGAAGCAGTAGGGAGGCGGGACAATGAGTTGGGAGGGGGGTGGTGGGGGGGGGGGGGGGGGGGTGACAGTACAGGAGAGGTGAGTTGGAAGGTTGAGCTGAGGGGAAACCCTTGGCTACAAATGTCA